>JANVCH010021670.1:1327-11793 GCA_025505405.1 Epizoanthus rinbou
TCTAGGTAATCTATACCATATAACCATATCTTAGATTATAACTACACATAAGGTATTCTAGGTAATCTATACCATATAACCATATCTTAGATTATAACTACACATAAGGTATTCTAGGTAATCTATACCATATCTTCCGCAAACGTTCGATATAAAGCCTCCTTCCATTAATTTCAAAACGCCAAGTGAAAACCTGAAAATGAGCTCATGTTGGCTGGCCGTCGAACAGGCACTGCGGGGACGGGGGGGATCTTGAATAATCGAGCATGCAAGATCAAGATCAGGGCGCCCGATCAAGGGGGCGTAAAAGGAAAGCGCGCGGGGATAAAAAAAAGCGCATAGAAAAGCCGCCTGGAAGAAGGAGTATTGGGATTTTGTCGATCTGCCAAGCGTTCTTTTAGTGCGCATCATCCAACTTTTCTCATCGTGCGCTGACCCTTGTACTCTTATTATCTCTCTCCCCTCCCCGTAGAGGAGGGTCATTTTCAAGACGAAAAATCCTTTCCAATTAGAACACCCTCGCCTCCCCCCCCTAAAAACATACAAATAGGACCAAGAAAAAACCTTCTGAACAAACATGAACCCCGGGATTATTACCGGAAGTTTAAGCCCCGAGTGTTAGGTGGATGAGGCGTGTCATATAATAAGTGGGATAAATGACCGGACGGGACTAAAAGCATAAACACAATAATTCCAACCTGTCCAATCGATAATGTTTCATACGTTCGAACTCGACAGCTTCATCAAGTGCACCAGTCATCGATACAACATTAACAACCAATAAGACCAAGTATGATCCACCATGCAAACCTCGTCTTATCCCGGTCAAACTCAACCTTCCCCCCAACGCATTCTACTACCCGTCATTCTTACAGCTCCATCGCTGTTCCGGGTCATGCCCCAGTCCCAGTCTCTTACAATGCGAGGTGATAGAAGAACGGGAAGTCAAATACAGAATTTACAAATATGACTTGCTATCAACTACTAAGATGGAGGTGAAAGTGATGGAGCACACGAGATGTGACTGTGGTTGCATTTTTAAGGCGCACCACTGCAACCCCAACACTATGGTTCACGACCCGGACAACTGTCAGTGTAACTGCAAATATGATGCCAGCTCGTGTGATTCCAGGAAAGAGGTGAGCCTTTTAAACGGTTAAATGAATCCTGAAGGGTAAAACACTTTGCGGGTAAAACACTTTGCGGGTCAACACTTGCGGGTAAAATGAAGAAACTTGTTATACTCAACTACTCTATCGCACCAACGAGAACGTAGCAAAAACGTTTCAGCATTTTTTGTGTTTCGACAGTTATTGGCCCGCAATCTTGGATTATGACGTCAGTGAGTTGCCGGTCCCACGCCACAGACGGTCAACAATTAAAACAAACATCATTGTGTGATGGTTTTATACCACAACCATTTCACAAAATAATTAAACGTAACAAGTTCTTCCAATTTGTCCGTAAATGACCTATCAGATCGAGCATGAGTGGACTGTTATGCAACATCGTCCCCACTCTTTATAGTCACATCATTCGCGCGGACTGCCTGGCTTTTAAGTATCTTTCAAAAGGGGACGGAGAAGTCTCTGGGTCGTCGATGAAGACCCAAACGCGACCCATCTCGGAAACAGGGACGAGTCCCAGTCCCCACTCCTTTCTAAATAAATAATTTCTGGTTACAACCGATCTCTTAGAGCTCAGAAGTTGGTGACAAGCTATCCACCTCGATCAGATTTGGCTCTGATCAAATTCTGCAATTACCCAATAAAACTCGCTTAGTGTTCTGTTGTCTCAAAAGGTTCAAGATCAAAAGTTATAGAGTTATTGCAACGAAACGTTGATATTTGAAAATGTACATTGGTCAATAGGAAACGCACAATACGATGACCCCAAAACATAATGCAATCTACTATTTCCCTTTAAGGAAATTAAAATTGTCAAACTAAAGTTTTGTTCGTATTTTGTGTATGTGTATGGGCGTATGTGCGCATGTGCGTATGTGTGTGTGTGTGCACTCACAGGCACAGCAAGCTTTCTTATACTTTTCGCCTTAGAGGATGAAGAAGAGAAGCTGCCGAAAAGTTATCTTCCTGAACTCTGTTTTTGTTTTTCCTCAGAAATGGACCCAAGCAACATGCCAGTGCGATTGCAAGTACCCGCAAACATCGTGCGGCAAAAACAAGGTGTGGAGCACATCAACTTGTGCGTGTGTATGCACACAAAGCAAGATAGGCGAATGCAGACAGGCCAACAAGCAGCTTGACACATCCAACTGTTCGTGTGTGTGACGTCACCAGCCAATGTTTGTTTATGGGGGAGGCGAAGGGCGTTTATGAGCATAACTCAGTCCAAACGACTGGTTGACGTCGACCACCCTTTGAGTGGGTTATCAAATGACAACAAACTGAATACCAACTAACTCTGTAGATTCTCACATTTGTTGCTGTATTTCTCGACGTTCTAGAATCGTTTGCTATATTACATAACCCAAGCTAATAAACACAATGGCAAGATGTGCCCCTCCAATGGTCGACTATATATTTAGAAGAACAATGTTAACTGTTAAGAAAATATACTTAAGTATTCGTGCTCAACATTTGGTGCTGATCGAAGTAATAGGTATGTGCATGTGTGTGTCTGTGTGTGGCTGTGTGTGTCTGTGTGTGGCTGTGTGTGTCTGTGTGTGGCTGTGTGTGTCTGTGTGTGTCTGTGTGTGTCTGTGTGTATCTGTGTGTGGCTGTATGTGTGTGTGCATAATAATAATAATAATAATAATAAGAAAATTTTATTACTAACTCCCAATGGGGCTTTTCAGTTCATAATTACAATGTTAGAAACAACTATGCATGTGTGTGTGTGTGTACATGTATGCATGTCTGTGTGTGTGTGTGTGCATGTATGTGTGTAAGTGCGCATGTGTGTGTCTGTGCATGTGTGTCTGTACATGCATGTGTGTGTGTGTGACGTCGTTATATACAAAATTACTAAAGTGTCTATATAAAGATCAAATTGCTAAAGAGTTCATTTGATCTGCAGAGTACTCGATCGATACAAACGGAGTTCACGCAAAGAAACAACCTCCAGTTAAAAACAATTACATTTCATAAACTCCGAATGAAAATGTTCAATAAATTATTTACAGCATCATAGAATCGTAACCGTGGGCATTTGTGTAAATTACGTAAGGTTGCATGCCGTACGAAAACTTGATGAGAGAGAAGTAAGACTGGGTCTATTCAGCATTGGTCATTTTGTTTACAGGGAAGAGAACTGAGAGACGGTTTAGAGAGGAAAAAGTGAGTGAAAGACGTCTGCACAATCCATGTGGCTTGACCTACTGTTTGCCAGGTTCTTTCCTTTGTAGACGTCCATATTGAATACAGAAAAGATCCTGGGAACCAGCGAGGTTGCTGTCTGGGAGTTTATTTATTCTAGGCATTAAATCAGTTCTTGCTCAGCAAATATAGCATGATCCACGCATTAAAGGTTGCTGTTGACAAAAAGGAAATTACAATACTTTTTTGAAGAGATCGTTGTTGGTGTTCCGAGAGCCTCTGATCGCACTACACTGAAATACCGCTGGATGACATAACGTGGGCACTGTTAAAAGAGCGAAAATTCAAGGCTCTGGGGACGAGAATGTCTTACTTTGCCCCTCCCCCTCCGCACGAGACTTAACCGAGCAGTGCTGACTGATAGCCACCAATCTGAAAAACAATAGCATTATCGAATCTACTGCATTTGAAAATAGAAAAACCCGAACAACACTGAACGGTCATTGTTTGATGCGCCAAACTATTGCTTGATTCACATCTGCCAAAAAACATGACATGCACTTGAAATAAACATAATTCTAAGCATTTATTTACTTTCTTGCCGAGTATTTTTCAAGGTCGCGGGAAAAACAAGTTAAAAAACTATTTTGAATGAAAGATGGCCACAATACTGTATCTCCCCTTTGATTGCACTGCACTGTGTTCCACTTTAAAGCCTCTTTAAATCATTAACATGCGGAAGCTGTCTTTCAAACTTGATAACAAGCTGTTAAAACGAGACGTCGTTAGCTTGTCAACCAATGAGATGTTTGTATTGCGTCCGGAGGTTGACTCACATAAAGATACCCCGTAATATTAATTTAGACAGTATGCTTTTTAAAATGTACTTCAGGACAAAGAGCAGTCCATTTTGGTATCTGTGAGTTAACGAATTACAAGAATAATGTCCCGATAGAAAGTGACACTAAGCGCTCTTTTTATCCTAAGCTCCATCGGTTAGCAAGGTCAAGGTTAGAGTTATGAGATTTTAGATTTTCTACAAGTAATAGTGTAACAATAATATTCAAGGCTGTGCTTAATGTGTCTCCAAACCTGAAAACATAAATAACAAAGCCTATATAAAATATCAGTTAATATAATGAATAGATATGGACAGTTTAGATTCTGAAAAAGAAACCCTGTGGCTCAAAATAGCCAGTGTGATAATTCGTACTGCAAACTACTGATTTTTATTTATAAAAACAACTAACCTCCTAATATTTTCTAGCCATATTTTTGTGTTATATATGCAGTTATATGACACAAGCGCTTCCAGATAGATATATTTTGCATTTTCAATGGCACATTTTACTGATTTACCCACCCCCCCAGTCAGTTGTGAAACGTTTTGCACTGCCGAGACCTTGTAGTTTCGCAAGATTCTGGAAACCAGAAAAATTGTTTAATGTCTTTAAAAGTGAAAGATTTCGCAACTATTTTTAAAGAAGGTAAGTGGCATTTATTTTGGAAGCATTTTATCTTTGGCTCCATTGTCCTTTTGGTGCTTAACATACATTGTTCTAGCTAAACAGTATTTGTGTTTAACCGTTTTACATATGACAAGCGCCAAACAGATAAATAAAGCTGTACAAATTGGATGTTTCGCAAATAAATTTATTTAAATTATTTTTGGGTTCTCTGCAAAGACTACACTCGCTTCGTAGTGGTGTTTTATATACCTGCCACAAGGCGACTTGCTTTCACTTTGTCTCATTTATATAATAAAGGAATTCAGTTTAACCGGGGGCTACAAGACCGGACTGGAAAAATAATGCGAAGGACTTTGAGAAACTCTAGGTGTTTTGGTCAACTACAAACGCTATATGTCGTCGAAAGGAAAAAAACACTGATCAGTAACTGATCGCCAGTAGGATGTCTAAATTGTGTGAAGTTCCGTCTACAATTAACTGATCCCACGGCCAGTTGAGGAACAATTTAGGAGGAACAACGCATCGTTGTGAGCTGTCATTTGGAGAGTTAGCCCTTTGTCAGTGAACGAACGCCAAGCCTGGAAACAACAACTTAACATTTATCATCATCTGATTCTGAACGTTTGAAATGTTACACAATTTAAGCCTCAATATGTTTTGTTTCAATTTTCAACATCATCGGTAGAAAGTGAACCACTCCCCGTTCCTTTCCACATGGCTTATGCGCTCGTGTACACGAGTATACTTTATAAGAATATCGAGGCTGAAATTGGCGAAATTTTAAGAATATTGTAAGAATATACCCGAGGCTGAGATTTTGTTAGAATATATTTTTGCATGTTGAAAATCTGTTAAATACAATAAAATCACATGGCTTTAACTAAACCATTGAAAGCTATGGTAGATTCTTCCTTTTTATATTTTTAAAACCCACATGTACGTGCACAATGTAACATGATACAGATCTAGACACCAAGTAGCTGTATTTGATACCTCAATACACTATAAAACGGAAACTACTATAGACAGTAGACTCCATAATCTAAGAATATTCAGTCTAAAATCGGCAGAAAAATACGAATATCGAGCCTGGGCCTGAAAAACAATATTCTTCTAAAAAAGAAAGGTGTATCAGTCTAATATACAAAGTAATTCTTTACAACCCAATATTACGCAAAGTAACAGTAAAATGCGTACAGTAAAGTTTACAATAAACGTGGTTCTTTGCCCGTGACAGCATGTTTAACAAAGAAGTTGACCTTAGTATTGTTATACAAGTTATCGGGTGACAACAAAGGCAAAGTGTCGAGGCATTGTATACAAGTTTTTGTACACTCGTCCTAACGTGTTATATGTGCCGGAATACAGACAGAAAAAGGTTTTCCAGCTGTACCTGCGAATCTCTTGGCAATTCGGAACAGTTATTCCTGGTCGGCGATCCTGAACAGAAATTTGTATACTCAAAGTCAGTGAAAAAGGTAAGAATCGTCATTTCACATTCAAGAAGTGTGGTAACAGTTCAATACTGAGCTTTGTCAGTTTGAAAATCAAAGTTGTGATAACTCTGATCAGGTCGATCGAATGTTGGCTCCATTATTCAAGCTCCTATTTTCATTGTTTCAAACGAAAAATCTAGTATAGCCTTCCTTCTCTCTCTCTCTCTCTCTCTCTCTCTCTCTCTCTCTGATGAGAAAAAGGGGCTTCAAAATGGGCAGCCTAAACATAGCCAGTTTACCTGCCCATTTGGATGAATTAAAAGTATTTATGCAGTCCCAACCATTTGATCTCTTAGCAATTAACGAGACTAGGCTAAGTCCTACCAACTATACTGACAACAGTATCAATCTAGAAGGATATACTGTTAGTCGAAAAGATCGAAACACTAGTGGTGGTGGTGTTTGTGTTTACATTCGAAAATCGATTAACTTCAAAATTAGGTCTGATTTGAATTTCGAAAACAACGAGGCAATCGCCATTGAAATTTTTAAACCAAACACTAAATCATTTGTTGTATTGGCATGTTATAGGCCACCATCCGATCAGCTCTTCTTTTGTCCTTTAGAGGCAATTATTGCTAAACTGGATAATGAAGACAAAGAAGTTATTGTTCTAGGAGATCTCAATTGTGATTTAAATTCAACAGACAACAACTTTCAGAAAAACCAACTAAAATCTATAATGGAAGTTTTTCAATTCGAGCAATTAATCCATGAACCTACCAGAATTGCCAGGACTATGAGAGGAGTAACTGAGACCCTGATTGATATTATTTTTACAAACAATCCTCACAAAATCACTGAATCAGGCGTAATACATCTTGGCATTAGTGACCATAGTCTTGCATACGCAATTAGGAAAGTATCTGTTCCAACGAAAAACTGCCACAGAACAATCACAACTCGATCAATGAAGCAATTTGACTCTCGAAAATTTTTGGACGAACTTAAGTTTCAGCCATGGGAATCTATTGATAACACTGACGATCCCAATACTATGTGGAACAAATGGAAATCTTTATTTCTCCCAGTAGCTGACAAACATGCACCGATCAGAACCAGGAGAGTCAAAAACAAACCGGCACCCTGGATTACAAGCAAAATTAAATCACAGAGTATGAAGAGAGACAAATTAAAAAAAGAATTCTCCAAAACAAAGAATGCAGATATTTGGAATGAATATAAAAGGACCCGTAATGCAGTAAATAGTGAAATCAAAAATGCCAAAGCAAGATATTATCAAGACCAATTAAGAGTCAATTCAAATAACCCTAGAGAGACGTGGAGAATAATAAACGAACTAAGAGGTAAACCAAAAGCAAACAATAGTGATATTAACGAACTAACTATCAACAATGCGAAAGTAACAAATCCAAGAGAAATATCTGAAGCAATGAATAAGCACTTTACCGAAATAGGTACCAAATTATCCTCGGACCTCCCCCCTACAACTAATTCATTTAAACGCTATATCACACCAACCAACTCAGCGTTTCAATTTTCACCCACCAGCCATGAAACGGTACTGAAACACTTACAATCATTATCGATAAGAAAGGCAACCGGTCTTGACAGTATTCCCTGTAGACTGTTGTGTGATGCGGCAACGGTAATTTCACCATCGCTTTGCACTATTTTCAATGCATCAATCAGAACAGGGATATTTCCATCAGACTGGAAATTTGCAAAAGTCTTTCCAGCTCATAAAGGAGATGAAAAAGATAAACCAACAAATTATCGACCTATATCTGTAATAAATGCGGTTGCTAAAGTTTTTGAAAGAATTGTATACAATCAGTTTTACGAATACCTAGTTGATAAGAAATTGTTGTACAAATATCAATCTGGTTTCCGTGAACTTCACTCGACTGTAACAGCACTCTTAGATTCTACCAATGAATGGTACATGAACATAGATGAAAGTCAAATAACCTCTGTAGTCTTTCTTGATTTAGCAAAGGCTTTTGACACCGTTGACCATTCGATACTACTCTCTAAGCTAGAATTGTACGGTGTTGAGGGTATAACCTTACAATGGTTCAGCTCTTATATTAGCCAGAGGCACCAACAATGTTTTGTAAATGGAACACTTTCACAGCCCTCTCAAATAAGTTGTGGAGTTCCGCAAGGTTCAATCCTTGGGCCACTCTTATTTTTATTATATATAAACGATCTTCCAAACTGTCTTACATCAGCCAGAGCTAGAATATTTGCCGATGACACTAGTGTGACAACAACCAGTTCGTTTGCATATGAACTACAACAAAACACTAATTCTGAGCTGGCCAACATCCGAGAATGGTTATTGGCTAATAAATTGAAGCTAAACACAGCCAAAACTGAATACCTAGTCATCGCATCTGAAAATAGACTAGGATATCTAAATGATCAAATTGATATCCACCTAGACAACATCTCAATTGAACGAGTTCCTGTAGCAAAGTCACTTGGGGTTCTCATTGATGAAAATCTCTCATGGGAACCTCAAGTAGACAACATAGCTAAGAAAGTTTCTTCAGCTATTGGTGGCTTAAAACAGGTACGTAAATTTGTTCCGCTGGACAGTTTACTTATGATTTATGAGTATAATAAAATAAAAGACAAAACAATGGATGTATCGTAGTTACGTTGCTTCTACAATTTGAATTTCAGCTTCGAAATCAACTGGATGAGGGTGAAGTAAAATGATTTCTGCTGCAACTGGGACAGTAAAAAGGGTTAGACCCTTTGTTACCGAGAAATCTATCATACTGATGTATAAAACATTAATTTAACCACACTTCGACGGGGCGGGCAGAGAGCTAGGTCAATTAACTTGGGTCTTGTAGATGTTGTGTTGACTGGTGACCTACTAGGTGCAGGGTTCGACGAGTCAATGGCTTTTTACAACTTGCTAAGTGTGGCGTATATATGTAAGGAAAGAATGTTGAAACACACATGAACACAAGTAAAACTCTGAGTCCCTAACGAGATTTGAACGCATACCCTTCCGAACATCGGGGAGATGCTCTACCCACGGAGCTATAGAAATTATTGGGGAGCTAAGTCAATTAGCTTGGTTTCTGTGGATATTACCGTGTTGAGGTCTCTATAGCTCAGTGGGCAGAGCATCAGCCTGGTGTTCGGAAGTTCACGAGTTCACTGAAGGAAAGTCCACATATTTAAGTCAATCTAAAGTTTATTACCACTGAAAGAAAATGGTACTAAAACGTAACGTAAAATCGTAACTGGCTAGCCAGGCTGGTAGAGCCTCAACGGTTATTACACGTAACCAGCACCTGTCTCTTTCTTAATTAACTAAGTAATTATAATTAACAGAGGTGAAATAAAAGTATATTATTGTTGTCGTACATATTCAATCTAAACATCATTATCGTTTAGGAAAAAGCGGAAAGCATCTAAATCAATCTAAAGTTTATTGCCACTGAAAGGAAAATGTACATGTTTCAATCTACATACGATTATCATTTAAGGAAAAGTGGAAAATTATTATCAACTCTATTATCGCTAAAGCAAAAGCGCAAGTTTTTTTAATCAATCTAAGCTCATCAAATCAAATCAATCTGAAATTAAAAGGGCAGATTTATTGGCCAATATTTCGAGTTGTTACACTAGTGTTCTATGACTATGATAAAAATCACGGCTCCTAAAACTCGAATTCAACTTCTGCATGAGTACTTAACAGCAATTGGAGGACGTTTTTATTGCGCTTTTTTCATGTGAATATGTTCAAATGCGAATTACAGGATCACCGAGACATCGGACCTAAAGAAACAGTTAACTGTAAATAATGACATCCTAATACTTAGTTTGTTCGATACCTATATATAATATATATATAAACTAAACTAATTTGAGGCATTGTTCATGCCATCGTTTTATGCCATCGGGCAATGGAGTTCTGCTCCAACTTCCCATGCCTTGATAGAGTGCTAAATCTTCTGTAGGTTCACCATCTCGTAATATAGCTTCTTTTTTGGTTATTTCATTGGCCAAAACCGACACGTGCTGTGTTAATATTTTCCCATACAATGCAAGTGTCGCGTCAGCACATTTCGCAGCGAGCTGTTATGTCAAGTTGTCATACATTGGAGTTCACTAAACAACAGTTCCTCTACAAGACAGTAAACTGAATCAAAGTAGCCAGGTATATAGAGGATCTTACATGGCTGTGCGAAGATACGGCTTTTATCTTCGAGTGTCGAATGTAGTAACACACGAGT
>JANVCH010021781.1:0-11791 GCA_025505405.1 Epizoanthus rinbou
GGGTGGGTAGGTGTATGACTACGAGAATGTGGGTGGCTATAATTAAGACTAAGTGGGTGGGTGACTGTAATAGCCAACATTTATTTTCGTACATAAATGTTTAACTGTGCAAAACTGATTACTAGTTGAATCTAGTTGCCAGGGCTTAAACCCTAGGAGCGAGGTTGTGTTTATTTCAGTCGTTTTTTCAAACTACAGCAAACTAATCAGTTATAGAAATAAGAACAATTTGAGGCTGAAATGCCCAAATTATTAAGAACAATGAGCCTCAGCCAAAATATCTGGTTCTTATTTTTAAAAAAAGCGTGTAGAGTTTATATTAGTTTACTGGTAAAACGTACCCTTCCTCTTAATCTGCGTTTCTTGTCCACGCAAATGTAGAACTTGGTCTCTGAACCCCGGATACGCACCCTTCCAAACCCGTCTGACTCAATAACAAGCTTAGCTGAAAAAACAACATAACACGCAAACGGTGAATTCACAGCTTAACAGACTTGGAGGCGTCATGTCAAACTAAAACTACTTGTATACCAGCAGATAATCGAGAGTACAAGAGTATGTGTTTAAGTGCATGGTAATAAGAAATAATAATCCAGTTAGTTTCGAATGCGTTGGACACGAACGATATAGGAACGAAACAAAAACTAAATTGGTGTCTATAGAATTCTACTGAAGCTGAAAATCATAAAAACATATAGCGATAGAGGCAACAAGAATTTGTTGTTTTGTTCTTCAAAGACTTTGTACCAACAATTTTACTTGTCAAAACTAACACCCAACCCTTGCAACGCCATCATTGGCAATGGACATAATCAATGCATGTACACATTTTGATGAATTTGTTTTTAAGAGTATTAGTAATTAAAAAGGTGGGAAATAATGCATATCTACTGTAATGTCATAAGAAGCTTAGAAAGTCGTACTTGAATTCATGTTATGACCTGACCTGATAACTGACCGGACGCAAGACAAATCCATTTTCTACACCCAATCTATAGAGGATTTGTATCAGTGTTCAACTACCACTGCTTAGATCGGCAAGAAGCTATATAGGTCACTGTTTGTACAGCTTGTTAGATTAGAAAGTATTTTACTACCATTATGGCATTAAGCATTACTTCCCATTTTTGTCGTGCGTTTCGGTAAAGTTTTGCTCCCGTAAATAAATATCAGGTTATAGTCTATAGGAAACCAAAGTTTCGTGCGTGCAGCAGTATTCCTACATGTACCACAAAACCGCACATGGTCCGATGGATCGGCGTTGCAGTATACTTGCGGTATTGGTCGTGATTCACGCCGCTGTTCGTATCAGCAGCAGTACATGTAATGATGTATTAGACATTCAGCTATAGTCGCTACGTTACGCACAGTTTAATATCCGCCGGCAGCGCTCGGAACAAAACACATGAACGTCTATTTATAGCTATAGAATACTTATAGAATGCTTTCTTATCTTTTTATTATATATCCTGACTTAAAAAATAGTAAGCGAGGTGAATACGTGAAGCGCACTAAAATTCTACGTATTAACCGGACATAAATCGAAATTAGCCTTAAGTAAATTTAAATGAATATTTGACGTCTGGTGAGCGCCGGAGTTGCTCAATTTGTATACAAAATGCCATAACATACACGGATTTCCGACGTTCTTTGTTTGTTTCTTGAAATTGATCTTAACGCTACTTAGTTCTTAAAATAATATTGAATAGATATAGTGCTGTGTACTACAGTTTACTGGCAGGATTATTTCGAAAAAGTCAAAGGCATATTGGAATGGACAATGAAATTCCTGGGAGGTCTTTTTTCTTCGATTTTTGCTAATGGCGAAACAAGAGCTCAATTAATTATGTCAGCTCCTAGGGTTGTCATTTCGCTATTTCCTTTGCTAATCGTGCTTTGTAGAACGCAAATTCTTAGAATCTTATTCTTTTCAGACTTGTGTAAACACCAGTCAGATAAAATCGGCCGCCAGCACTAATAATTTTATTCAGTTGAAATAAGTAATAAGTTTTCGTCTCATTTTGAAGGAAGAACTGCAACATATGTAAAACTCGGTAAGGAAATCTGGGATTAGACTAGACAAGTTGCCATCACCTCTAAGACTAGAAGTTCGATTGTTTTGCGAGAACTGACAATCACAAAGTTCCATTCTATCTTTCTGTTCGTGAGGTCATTGAAAAGTCAGTCCTATTAATAATTTGTGGTATGTATATGAGAAATTATTTTACTACATGACAAGAATGCCGCTTTTGCTCGAGAACCATAAATAAAATACTTATTGGTAGTGAATATTCGCATAAACTAGTCACGTAGTATATCACGTAGTATTCCACACTGAGAAGGGCAGATATTTGTGGTTTGACATTAACTACTGGAAATAATGTTGGCCACAAAGGCAACACACGAAGTAGTCAGTTCTGTAAATAAACACGTGGGATAAAGTCATAAACAGACAGTCATTTATTTTGTGAAATGACGGTTATCTATTTCATTCTTTTAATTTCAATCCAGATCATCGTGCTGAAATCTCCTTTGTCCATTCTTTTTTCAGTTGTTTTTTGGTTGAATACTTTTTTAAATAATAAGAAAGATAGCGATTAACGGCTAAATGTTGTCCCAGAGCGACCTGTCAGTTTATTTTGTAAGGAATGCACTCATGAATATTGAAAAAGTTTGAAAATCGAGCAACTTAATAATGACACACTTAGGAGAGAGATAGTTAACTACTAAATACATAAGTACATATTGTGTAGTAACTATAATTATAGAACAAAACTCTTAACAATTTTCCTGATTATAAAACTTACCATATTTATCGCCATCGATTCCCAGAGCATCTATACTTCTTCCCGGGAGGACTCGCACGTGTTTTCCACTGTTTCTTGAGTAGAGTTGAGTAACTTTCCTGAAGGGTAAACTTTTGGTATCGCTAAAGTGCTTTCCTTGAATATACCTGGGCATAAAGAATCTTCTTTCTGCCAGTGGCAAAGACTGTTAAAAGACAAGGATGCACTTCCGTGAGGAACAATACAAATCCCAACATTTTGACACTATTAACTATCTCTGTGGATCAGATTATGACCATTTAGTCGAGACAAGAGAACATACCTTTTTCTTTGCTTGTGTCCTCGTTAGACGAAGGCTTAAAAGAATAATAAAACAGATTTGGATATCGTTAGTACAGATTCGATCATGGCCCCTCAAAGTAAGTGAGAAACAGTTTGTGGTCCTTCAGGAAGGCGCGATAATGCAGATCGTTATTTAACTGAGTTAATCTGTTCAATTTTGGAACTTAAAATCGGCGAACATTTTAAAAATCAGTGGCAATATTTTCATAGATGTAAATTGAGTGTACTCTTAACCGAAATGTATAAATACTTACAACACGATTACCAACACAAGGGCCATCCGAACGCTGGCTTGAGGTTTCATAGTTGTCGATAGCTAGCTGATTGTGACTGACGATCGAGCTGTTTCGTGTAGCTTTTATCTCCCGTCAGCGGATCACTACCGGGTCCCAGCATGGGGGCATTGGTGACTAAATAGCTCTCTGAAAGGTGTCAGCGGAAATGTATTACATATCCAGATCTATCCACTCCTACGCTGTCATGAAAGGAAGACGGCCGAACCGTCAAAAAGGTCCGGTTGGGTGGACGAAAATATCACGGCCCAGCTAAATTTGAACTGCTGCCTTATACAAAATATGCGTGCACAGTATTTCTATCAGCCCAAAGCAAAGTGACTTGAAGGTGTGTCTATTAACCACTGTTCGAACAATTAACTGCAAATGTAATTAAGATAGTTATCCTAATCTTTATCTTGACGCGAAGCCGACCGTGCCGAGATGACCTTTCAAAGTGTCAATTTGAGGGATTCACGCCTTAATTAAATTTAAAACGTTAAATTGTTCTCCATACCCGGGTGCATGACGTGAGTTTGGAGACGTAATGGCACTGATGGCTCAAGACAGAAAGTCTGCACACAACCGTGTCATTGAAAAGGGAACAATTGGCCAAACTTTCATGTTGGGTGTAATTATAGTCTCGCATGCTGAGCACATAAACATAGCCAGGCGCACCCAAAGGCTTTTATGATGTAGTCTATTAACCACAGTCGGTAATTGAAATGGCAGGAACAATAGATCAATAAAACTCTTTTGAGTCTAATAAAAGCAAACCGAACTCAAGGACCTACAACAGAAATGAGTCACATTGTGATAATCTTATCTCTTTAACTTTGTTTTTACTCAAGCTCTCCACGGATAACGTTTACGGCTCGCGTTCAACAAGTTAAGACTATACGCTTTTATTTTTATTTTTCCTTTTTTTTTATCAGTGAATCTTGCCAGGCATCTATGGGATCTATGATTATAGAGTTTTGAATTGCAAATTTGTTAACGATCATAAACATTTTGATTTCGTATATAGAAATTGCCACTTATTAAATTAATTATGTTAAAGTTGTTTGCTCTCAATACATACATCTTGTGACAAAAATCCTTCGGTCCTTATCATCTAACATAAGTGCAAGGTACGTGCAAATCCCGCGAGCGTTTATGACAGGACTGGAATGCGCGAACCAAACGAGCAATAAAACTCGTGTGTCACGGTACGGATGATTAATGCCTGTAAACAAACGGCAATTATTGTTAGTGAATTAAAATTTCATATACTGTCTTTCTGTTTACTATTGCAATTTAATGGACGAAAGATCGCGATTACTCACGCTGAAGAGCCCAAGAGCAGGAAAAAGTTTCAGACGATAGTTAGGCTAAGTCGGTGTTTATTTCCTATAAGTTCTTATAAAAGGATTTAGTATAACAAAGAAATGAAGTGTTAACGACCACATTGGAACTTCCTTCAAATGGTAAGTGGATATCGGTGTTTTTGAAGTTGTTCTGTACTGCGGGTTGTAAAAAAATGTTAGGAAAGAAAGCCGCTTTCTAAACAAGCGCAGAAAGTGTAAACGAAGTGGCCGAAAATTAAACCGAACCACTGTTTAAACGGCGGTAAGGTGAGAAAAATTGTCAAAGTTTCTAAGAATTTCCCTTCGATTGCACTTTGCAAACATAACTCACTTGTTCTTTGCAAGGTGTTACCGGTACACAGCGGTGATTTGGACCCGGAAGAATTCTGACGTACTTCGCACCTGAAATGACTGGTAGATCACATTCATTTGTAATTTTAAATGCTTAACAAAACATCGGAAAATTAAGTTAATTTTCCAAGCCAAGGAGTAAGTTGTTTATAAACCAAGAAATCAACCGGATATTCTGAAAATTGTGATCGAAATCGGTTCTCCGCCGGGATCAGTTAAGGGTTTGGAATTTCCGACATTGCGTTGCATGGATGGATGGATACTTGGTCCGGGACCTGCTACCTTCCCCTTGGACTGAAGTAAGCTTTATACATATCCGCGTAAGGGACATTTTTTATTGGCCTCGGAGTTGCAATTTATACAGCTCAAGAAAAAGATAACATCGATTTGGATATCTCCAGATTAACGGTATTCACTCAGTTGAAACTGTGCGGTGTGGCACTGTTTCTTTCCTAATATTACGAACAACATGTTTTATAATGTTCTCGTTATTATCAATGACTCCGAACGGCTGCAAAATGCATCGAGACATTGTCATTATTATTTTTGTTGCTCTATATAGCAGCAATCTACGACATTTCATACGTCATAACTGATAAAGGCCCAATATTAAAAACGTCCATGCGCTTTTCCGTCATTGTTGCGGTTAATTTAGCGAAGCATCAGATAGAATTATTAGAAATCCAAAAATTCGATTGCTATTGGGCATCTATTTCAGAGTCGAGTTTCGTGAAATGGAGCGCTTGCTTATGTTTCCTTGGTTCATTTTTGCCCTATCAGTAGGGTGATATGCCCTGATATTGCACGATGATATCCTTGATATGAATCTCTATTTTATTGCTTGTTTCCGCCCTATTTACCCTAGTTGGGTCCTCCGCGACAAATCACCTCTCGGTTAAGTGCACAGATAAAGTTTCCCGTGTTGAAAGCTTCTCCAGCCTATAACTGAGCATCAACATGTTTTTAATTTGTACAAGAATTGAAACTTCACTTTTTAGTTGCATGTGAAGTGTTATAAATGAACGGCTATGTTATTATGAATATTTTTAGGCTATTCTGTATGTTCGGCTCTCCACGACTTCCAGCAATGTTCGGCATAATCGCAAGATGAGAACTTCTGAGTCAAGCTTTACCCTTTAATCGGGCCTTGAACAACATCCTCATGTATCCGGTACTAACATTCGGTAACATGAAAATGACAACTTTCAAATAAACTCACCAATCAGAATGCAAATTGGTTCTGCGAACAAGTCAGGAAAAACAATAATTCTGCCTCATATATCGTATTCACAGAACATATAATTTATAGGCGCCAGCCCTGTTTTGTACTCTTGTAAATGTTAATCAGATTAATGTTACAGATAAAAAGATAATTCATCAAATACTTTGTCACGAAATTCCTAAAGAGAAGCAAATCCTCTCTCTTATTAAATGTTAACGGCAAACATATTCTTGATAGTTATAATTTAATTCAATTCAAGACAAGTGCCTCTTGCTGCAGATGCAGCTCAATTTCCCGCAGTGTATAAGTGAGTGAAAGGTGTCCAACAGAATCTGTTAAAGATCAGCAAACATCTGGAAATTCCTCCCGAATGATGTTCTTATGTATCATCATGATATACTCAATAACTAGACTAGCTAGTCGGGTATGTTTAGGTAATTACACTATCTTTATGGAACCGTAATTGGCCATCGGAACCTCAGTTCTTGCGTTTATTTTATTGGATCAATTTGGAGTGTATCTTCTCATTACAGTGGTGTCTTGTGGAGGCGTTTTTCTCTGCACTTCAAACGTGCTTACAGTAAACACTCCGCTCAATTTCTTGTTGGTGAAAAGTATAAAAAGTTACCGATAACTCTGTTTATGCGATAAGATAAACAACCGATATGAAAAGGCGGTTTCCTTCTGAACGTTGTTATTGTCGGACTAGAAGCACGATAAGAAAGGTTAACTCAAAAGTGGGTGCGAGTTATTTAGTGTTTCTGGAATGTTTACCTATGGGGTAACTAGCATACTTTTATATCTTAAACTTCAAAACAATATTTGCCAGGCTTGAACTTTTTAACCACAAAGTTACTAAGAAATCTCGCAGTTGAACTGAGTTGATATTTATGCGGTCTGGGCACTGCTTTACTTGACTTAAACTTACAGCGTTTAGTAGTAGTTAATAAATCGAGTCTTGGATCTTCATCGTTCTTGCCAGCTTGTCAGTCTCTTATCAGCTTTGCCAACTTTCAACACAGACTTGTAACATTTAAGATCAACGTCATTGTAATCTGTCTCAAGTATCTTGAGCTAAGCCAAAAGGATTGACGCCAAATTCTGTCAAATCACTGGAGTCTACTAGACGTCTTTGGATTACCGATAACAAGGATTTAACATGTTTATGAAATGCGTTGCCTCTTTGTTTTGCCCCGGTTCTTTCTGTTATATATGAGGAGTAAGTTAAGTACTTCATGCAAATCTTTTAATTCGAAAAGCAGCTTATTTCTACAAATGTGAAGATTTAGCTTTATTGATAGATTTACACTTATTGTTGAATACCAAAATCACATTTCTCTGACACAAATATTTTTCTCTTTAGCGTTCAGTATATACAAGGTAAATTAACACCCTCGATAATATTTTAACCCCGTCTTTCGTTACAATAAAGATTTTGAGCCGCGCGTAAAGTATCTCCCTGTTTGTATTTATTGGACAAACTCCAATAAAACACGAGAATCAGTAGACTGGTTGTCACCCCCCAATTACGCATTCCTTTAGGGAAAATCCCACGAAATTCAGTAAAGTGACAAAGATTTTTAGAAAAGGAAACCTTTACTCTGTTGGAAACAAATAGGAAATAATAATATTTCTACATATAAATAGCGTTTTTGATTTCTTATATTATTTAAAGAAAAATATGACTTTCAGTAAGTTTGCCATAACAGCATAAGAGTTTATTAATCAGTTGCCATACTCAACCATTTGCAGTACAGATGTATAGCAAAAATAAGGAACAAAGAACTGTAAGACTATACGGATATGATTTTTGAACATACAGACAATAACTCCCGTCACAATGTGGGAACATTAGGACATTTCATGAAGTAGATGTACGCCAGTCTTTGCTTTACAGATGAAGACCTAAGTTGGTCTACATTTGAAATCTCTCATTTTTTTGTCTGGCAAACGACAAGCAAATGTCATTTCTTGTTCGCCTGGTGTAGACGCGATCCCAAATCATAAATCACCAGCTATCAGCGGTGAATTCATGCCTGCCTAAGATATCGTGTCTTCAGGACTGATAGTGAAATCAAGCAGTAAAACGTGAGGACTGATAAGTGATTCAGTCATGCAGTAGTAGTAGTAGTAGACAGTAGTAGTAGCAGTAGACGGCGGTTATTCGCCATCAGAAATGATACTGAATAGAGAACTTGCGCATGTTGACTTTGGCTCTACGATGGCCATCCGTGACTTGCATCAGTTGGAAGAATGATTGAGTTTTTCTGAGTTTGTAAACATTATAAATAGAAACATTGTAGTCTTCAACCTTTAATGGCCGGACGAATCCTTAATTCGATACAGTCAGTGACGAGTCACCTCTGCCACGCACATGCCGAGTTCAGCCTCATGCATAGTAAAGTATATATTGACACTCCGTACGCGCTAGAATATCACCCCATGCAGTGTTCTTCGCCAGACCCACGGTTGAAGTACACAAAAAATATTTTTCATTAATGCAGAAGGTAACTAGATTTTAGTTTCAGTCGTTCGGAAATTCGTTTTCCCAGACCCAGAATAATGAAATAACTTTGAATGTGTATCCTTAGGAGAGCGCTATCTGTTTTAATGTGTTCATTTGATACTTTCTTAATTCTGCTCCCAGGTTTTGCAGTTTGCGTTCCGCTTTGTTTCATGACGTTCTGTTCTTCTCTCCTGTTCTGTTTCATTGTACTGTGACCTAATATGACCCAATCTTTTTATAAATCAGTATTCCATGTGAATTCTATTCCTAAATGAAATATTGCTACCTGTATTATAAATTGACTAAATATAAGACAGTTAATATATATCATTGACAATAATTGCATTCCAGAGTTCAATTGAAAATATTAGACTGCATGTGGTAACTGACGGATTAGCATACAAAATATGCGTGGTATAATGTACAAGTACCATAAGCTTCTGAACTTGAATCTGATTATACGATGAACGGCTGATAAGGGTTCTGAAGTACGCTTAGGACTATACTTCAAATCCTAAATATTTTTTACTGATTGATCGGTGAATCAGTCCCTCTTTCCTTTTGTTGATTACTTTATATTTTATTCTTTTATATTTTATGTTATAAATGATAGTAATATGTTTTGACTGTTGGGGTAAGAACTAAGAAAAGTATTCGTGGGTGTGGAAAAGGAAAATGAAAAGAAATAAATTAGTACTGAGGGGGTATATGTAGGTATCTCTATACTTCAATAGTTACTCGTGAGGGAGTCTCCAAAGAGATGTTATTGAACTATTCGGCTGGTGTTATGTTTTATGTTGACGATCCTCAATCACCAAGTCGGCTATTAAAAGTATTCAAATATCTATAGCATGTACTTAATATGAATATTTTCATAGGCGCTTTTATACCCTATATATCTCTTCATAAAACTGAAAATGATCTTGAAAATATTTTCCTCATCCTCCTAGTTCTGGTACATATGCGGCCTAAGGAGACCGTAGGAAATGTCAGCTAGTTCAGTGCTGCCATAGCCTATTCTCATTTGGACTTTTGTCTGATTAATTAATAAATATGAGGCCGGCTTTCAAACGCTTGGTATCAAGACAACAGATCCAGAATTTAAAATTTATAGAGCATTAATCTTTTTAAAAACAAACACTGAAAGGCGCACCAAATATTGTATCTGTATTACCGATGAACTATACAGCAAGCATGTGTACTGACACGATTTCTCTCAGTGTAGGTTGGCATTACTATCACAATTGCTACTTTTATCATGCGGAAGAAAAAACATAGCCATCTCTTAAATTTGTATATAGTTATTTTCCGAAAGGTCGACTTTTGGAGCAGGTATATAGGTGATAGAAAAAGTGCCATACCCAGTCTATATTTGTAACAGACATTTCCTAGAATTTTCTATATTAAACTTTTTATGACAATCCATCAATAAAATCTATCTGTTGGTCTCTTTTAATTCGTTTAATTTATAACAGGGCGAAGTCGGAAGAGACTTGGCCTTTGCGAAAGCAAACATAAATATCCCTTTTGTATTCGGTGCTACGATTTCGTATATTGATCACTGTACCACTCTATACCGTATCCACGTTTCTATAAATAGCTCGATCTTCTGTGTAAAAAGAACGCAGGACCAGATCAAAATATAGATTTGCACTATTTGTAGTGAACCTTGTCCAGCCACTAGATCAGGCCCGTAGGAGGGGGGGGGGGTTCGATGTGTTTGAACGAACCCCCCTGAGAACCAAAGCATAGATACAATGACATAATAAGTTTATAAAAATACAGATGTTTACAAACATTTTTAAAGACTCCGAACCCCCCTCAATGACACCTAGCTGTATGTAGTTTGGCCAGACTCTTAATTCTACTTAAATGATGTTGTACATGCACTCCGACTTCTCTTGATTCCGTGCAATCCGACAATACCTCGGAGCTGTATAACGTTGTTTCTTGTCACATCTTTCCCATACAAGCCACTTGACAAGAGAGGATCGGAATTCTGGTTTAGTATCAGTAATCTCTATAGTCCGAATACCATTTGTACAAGCAAGTGTATGGTTATTAGATAAAGAAAATATGACATGCAGTATTCTTCTTATCTGGTCCTTTCACTTGTAAAGCCTGGTTCACACTTGGCCCTTGTAAAACTATCAGACTCGCAGAGACGAACAGATGTGCATGGGTACTCACACAAGACTTACACCGGGTCGGTGTAGCGACATCATGAGGCAAACTAGACTTGCCTGAATTAAAATTTAGCAGCTCATTTGTTTTTGTTCATCCATATAGTTATGGTTCATCGGTATGTTCATGTGTATGTGCATGCATATGCGTATGCCGTATGCATATGTGTATGTGTGTATATGCATATATGTATGCGTATGTGAATGCATATGCGTATGCCATATGCATATGTGTATGTGTGTATGCATATGCGTATGTGCATGCGTATGTGTATGCATATGCGTATGTGTATGTGCAATATGTGATGCATGTATGTCTGCCTATGCGGATGACTATGCGCATGCCTGCGCCACCCGTGTTTGTATGCATATGCTATGTGCATGTGTATGCGTATGTGTATTCGTAATATGTAGTGCATGTGTGTATGTATAAATATGCAGTATATACACATGTGTGCTCTTATATGCATGTGCGTATGGTTTGCCTTGTCTTCCTTTGAATCTCTGTCTTGAGCACGGCGTTGATCCAGGTATCGGACTTTGTCTTTGTACGTGTGCTTCGCTAAAATGTGAACCAAGTTCTGTAACTCGGGAAGAAAGCAGACTGGTAAATGGTAATAATTCAACTAGAAACATGTGCAAAGGGATTAGTCAGTTATTAGTTAAGAAATATAAAACATTAGCATATACCAAACTAGTGAATAGCGTTTTTCGCGCGATCTGATTGGTTCCCTATCTCGGAATATCCTGGGATATTCCGAGCTCGCATGAGTGCACACTAAT
>JANVCH010021892.1:0-11775 GCA_025505405.1 Epizoanthus rinbou
CTTGTGTTTTCCAATCTTCTACTCGGTACCATTCCTTTCTCTCTCGCTCCACTAGGAAGCACCTTTCCCATCACCTCGTTCCACTCGGAAAGTTCATGGAAAGCTTACGTCATTTGCTGCGCATGGTTACCAGTCTTCCTCATGTGCTTGAACTCTTGCATAAACCCCTGTCTGTTTGCATTCAGACACCGTCTTTTCAAACGTCAATGTCGTCAAATTATTTCCCAAATATTTGGATACTTGCGTAAGAATAATTCGATCAACTCAACTCAATGCCTTCCTTACCATCTCCGTCAACGACCTGAAGTGCGTGGCAATAGACAGGTTTGTACGACTATGTTGTGAGCCCATGCCCACCGATTTCGTATCAGCACAACAACAACAACAACAACAACAACAACACTGTGAACAGGGCTGCAATAGCAGCCGAAAGCTTAGTTTATTCATTTAAGCTAATTTCAGTATTGGAAAAGAATGAATCTCTCATTTATATTGGTATCTTATAATGCTTTCCCTATCCCTGTTTTCTTTCGGAATCGAATCCACGTCACATGACGTCATAACTAAAATATCTAATTAACAAAATACACTTGAGGGAGTAATTAGTTAACAAGCCAAATATGACTATGCTATGCACCCCCTCCTTCGGATACTTTGAGGCTGCAAATGCACAGGCTGGGTAGGGTCAACAGCCGTCGTAATTGCGATCGACTGCTTTCGTGGCCTAGTTGCAAGATAACAGCAAATGGATTTTTGCAGATATTTAAAGTACGTGTAATTGTGTGAAGCCAGAAATTATTTCTTGAAGCCTCATAGTATGTTACAATTAGAGAACGACCGTGCTAATGTACATAGAACCAAGTGAAGTAATTCTAGGATATGTGCTAATCGCGGGAGTAATTATCTTCAACTGAATTTGAATTTAGAAACCAATTAATAGGCGGTTTTCAGAAAAAAAAAGGTGTCAGAGAAAAAACTAATATTAAAACAATATTTTAAATATTTTGTACAGAGAAGGTAAACACTTACAAATTTCCAAAGTTTGGAGCAATTGGTTACTCCGTAACCGAGCTATCAGACAATTAATATTCGAAACATTTACTGTAATTAGTGTGATTACTGTAATTGGTGTACCAAAGTGGTACACACCAAGATAGCGGACAAAAATGTACTCTGCAAATAAAGCTGTTTTCTTCCAATGAGAAGGATTGGGTGCACTTAAAAACCTTTAGTTATCAAGACGGAAATTTTAATCCAAATATATGGATTTTTACGACATTTAGGAAATATGCCGTGTCAGAGTGTCATAAAATAAAAAATACTGCAGATCGAGAGAAAGCAGATCGGGTCAGTTAGTCACATTACAATTTGATTGGATAAATTAGGGCGGGGAGGGGGGGGCACCTCTATGTAAACAGGGCATTACTCGGAAACTAGCTGTTAATTTACGGTTATTTGCTACAATCACGCAACCCGAATATTAGTTATATTTTGCAAATCTGAGATAATTCTTGCAAATGTTATATTTTGTGCGAGGTGCTATTTATGGAAAGTAACTCTGCAAATTTCTAAAAATTCACAAAAGTTGAATAGATTAGTTCCAGTAAAATTTCCGGCCATATCCTAGTGCAAAATGTCTTTGTTTGCATTATGCTTTAATTTTAATGCTTTACAGGGAGAACGGAAGAGATTGAAAATCGAGGGAGCAGCAATGAGTACATCGAGCCCAAGCTTCTTAGGATGGTCTGTGGAATCCTCCTCTCCAGGAGACTTTTATTTTACTCCTAAAAAAAACTGAAAATTAATAAAAACTCTCAATCGTGTTAAAGCTGAAATTATTTACTTGAATTATAATAATTTTAAATTTGTAGAAACAAAAACACCAACCACACCTCCCAGAATGTTATCACCGTTTTTTTTATTTTGTTGCACTGTTTGTCTTATTACGGGCTAACCAGCTACGAGGGACAAGCGGGGCAGCAATTTAGAGTTTAGGCATCGCGTATACCGCGAACGCGAAACGCCAGGCAGCCATCTGTCGAAAAAAGACGCGTGGACAGGCGAGAGCTTTCGCATTTCGCGCACCGTACGATCTTATTTCGCCAACTCTCGACCGATTACGGAGGCAAAATAGGGACTGCTCGCAGTCTAGGCCATAGCAAGCTCGGTTTCCACAAATTATCAGAGACTGCCACACACTAGCCGACAATTTATCGGCCGACGTTTTGAAATCAAACATCTCAGATCCTGCGAGCCGACATAAAATATTGTCGAATTCTTGTCGGGGTCTACCCTACACTAGCCTATTTTCTATCCGCGACAAAAAATCGGGGCTCAATAAATCGGCTAGTGTGAGGCGGGCTTTAAGCCTTTTGAGTGTGTTTATAGTACAACGTAATTAACAAACTGAAGGTGTTCTCATTAAAATGAGAGTCCCTGAAAGGTTCTGGCGTTAGAAGTAGATACATGTAGGTACAGTAGTTGCCAGAAACACTCCGGCGGGAACGTCCCTGACCTTAATAACGAGTCTTGACGAGAAAAATCTTTATTTTGTGTTAACAGATTTCACATTACAATGTCAATGATATCTATGGAAACTACTGTCTTATACTGGTAACATTAAGATAAATCTAATAAATACTGAGACTATGCACTATCGTCCCGAGTACGATCTCGTTACGGCAACCAAAATAAAACTCAGTTTTGCAATAAAAAGAAAAGAACTGTCTGGTAAGTTTGATGCTCTCATTTCATATTGTGATGAGACGAGAACACTCCGTGAGGGAGACAGCTCCGCAGCTAATCAGTGAAAGTACTACATGTACCATAAACACCAACATCTAAATGTACACAGTAATTAACATATGGTTGCGGAAAAAAGCACACAGACAATTTTCTGTATGTTCTATTTAGTTCAATAATTGTAACTAGAAAATTGAATGACAAATGGTTATATTGTGCAAGAACTTTAGAGAGGTTGTACATGTACGTATATATCAATCTTATTTTGGAAACTGCATTACTAACACCATTTTACAGTTTCTGTGAATGGTAGCAATACCTCGCCATGTACAGTCCCAGCAAAGCGCGGTCTGTGCAACAGATTGCGGGCAAAATCTTCCCCCGTATAGACTGACCAAACGAGGTTATTTTGAAGACTTTTTTATTACGTAGCTTTTCTCTTGTTTATTAAATATTTGCAAAACAAACAGTCGAGTTAACAAACTACCGGTGTGCAAGTCCTTATAGTGAAAGGTCTGTACTGTGAAATACAGACCTGGCTTTCAGCCAATCACAATGCCGGGATTTATGTACTGACCTGCTTACCATATAACACTTTTTTGTTTTAAACTGGCTATCAATTCATATGTGTGTTTAACTTCATTATTTCATAGATAAGGTTACAATGTACCGGAGATTGCAAACAATCACATTTTAAAAACATATAATGAAAGTTGACATAAATATTATGGTTTTTGCTGTGAAGGTGGAAAGTTTGAGCTGACATCTCAAGCAGTAGCCCTTAGTCAGAGCAAAACTAGCTAAAAATAAACTCAGTGGCTTCGACCAACATACCACATCAACTTTCAGTTGATTTATCCATAACTTTGCTTACTCACCAAAATAGAAAGTAACCTAGCTAGTTTTCTTAGACTACATGTAGTCTACTGGAGTTCATCATTATTCACAGCAGTCTACTTGTCTCTTCCACTACAAATTTCTTAAACAGAGAAACTCACCGTCTGGTCTTTGAATTGTCTAGTGTGTTCTAGAATGTGGAGAATCAAAAATTGTAGCAGTAATTGCATATATAGTTGTATTGACTTCACATATATTTGAAAAAGACTAATAGTCAGATTATAGACTTTAGTCTTACAGTGCAACTACAGACACTGAGGTCAGTTTGATTTAGCCAACTGAAAGAAACAAACCGTAAAATTGTGCAATGAGAATGCACGATTGCCATCGCTTGACTGGAATAAAAACTGCATGCAAACTCCAATTATATTGTTTCAAAGCAGTATTGTGATTTGCTGCTCTTTCGCATGCAAGTGACCCCGGTTTCTGTAGTGGCACAGTAATAATTTATCAATTCCCTAACTAGTAATAAGCATTGTGCATTTCTGCCACTTTCTTGACCATGGCTGAATGACTTGCATAAAGAAACAGTTCTCTGGAAATTTCTGTCCATTTCACTGCACCTGCATCGTCACCTGCCCTAAGGTTGAACTGGTTAAATACTTGGCCATCGTCATCATGGTAATTAACTGCTACAGTTTCCATCCAGGCATTGTCAGTATTACGTGGGTCATCAACATAGCCCTTGTATACCTAAACAACAAATTATGAGTTAGATATTATATAGTTTCAATCACCAATGACCATTCAACCACACCTAAATGGAACTGTTACAGAAATGCAAGAAAACATCACTACACAGGATGGAAAATGAATAAATCAGAACACAATTATTAATTCAATCATTTCTTTTTGCTTCTGAATACTTTTTTCAGAGGAAAAAAATTAAAATCGTCACAGCATTCAAACCTGTTAGAACCTTGGGCAATGTTTTCAGAAAACCTAAGGGCCGACCACCACTTGTGGCCTGCAAAGGCATTGTTTACAAAGTGAATTGTAAATCATGCAATTTCACCTATGTTGGCGAGTTAAAATGCTCTTGGAATTCGCGCGGGCCTGAGCACAAGCCAGGGACGCAATGGCAACGAATCATTTATCAAACAACATGCAGAGACAACGAACCATGACGTTCACCCAAATTATGCACATATTTTAGAGAAAGGCGTCAATAATTTGTCAAAGAGATTGTTCTTGGAGTCCTGGCACTCAACAATTGACTCAAATTGTGCGAATGAGAGGAAGCCATTCCCTAGGGTGTACCTGCCTATTGTTAAGACTTTTAAATAACTTGTTTTGAAGTCCATTTAATCATATTCTCTGATGAAGGCCGCAGTGAACGACCGAAAATTTAGAATTTTTTTTATATATATCTTAAAATTTTTAACTAATTTTAATATATATACAAAATATTTTTTTAACAGATCAGCTACAAACCTATATTTTATCTAAAATTATGAACACTGATCGGCCAAACAATATATTAAGGCACTGTTACATGGAGTTGCGAGACAAGCTGCTGAAGAATTGCACAGTGTAACAGGGTACCTCAAGAACTTGTCAGCTCGCAATTAGTTTATGTGCAAACTATTCTCCCCCACCCACCCCCCCCCTTCTAATAGGACACCCCTGTTGACACATTGGGGTCAAAGATACAGGTATAGCGAGGCACCCGTAGTGTACGTACAAACTGATCTGGTTAAACCGGGTTTACTAGGGTTTACTAGGTTTATCTAAATTAGTATGGGTATATTTATCGAATGGAACCTCGTGCCATTTGGGAAACATTCTCACGTCTCTGGCAGTTCTCAATTTTGACAAAGCTCAAGAATTGTACGATGTTCCATTCGATTGCCTTTTTGTATTTTGGTCACTAAACTGAAAACGAGTGACTCACGTGGTCTTCGAAAAATCAAGGAAATTGTAGAGATATAAGATAAATGGGAATGAACGAGGTATAAATAGTTACATATTTAATATATCACCAAAAATTACAAACATTTGGGCTCTGCGGAAGTTTGAAAGCCATTTCTGTAGGTGCACGATCTTGCAACACTTTTACATTTGTCAGTCACCTGAGCGACTCCGCCATTTTCAAAACGTGAAATCGAGCTTGTTTGCTTTAAAACGCGAAATAGCGTCTCAATTTTGGTTTACAAAAAAGCGGGTAAACTATCAAGGTAATCCAAAAGCCTAGTTGTGGCAGTTTTTTTTAATTATAGTATCTCTTTATTTTTACTTGATAACAGTTATTTACAAATATGTTGAATTTTATACTAACTGAGATGTTGTGTTATAACGAGAAGTAGAGAAGAAAAGTTTGGTAAACCCTAGTAAACCCTAGTGAACCTAGTAAACCCTAGTAAACCCTAGTAAACCTACTAAATCCTAGTAAACCCTAATAAACCCTAGTAAACCCTAGTAAACCCTAGTAAACCCTAGTATAGCCTAGTAACCCCTAGTAAACCCTAGTATACCCTAGTAAACCCTAGTAAACCATAGTAAACCCTAGTAAACTAGGTTAACAGTAGCTGTTTACATGTAACTTGTGCTATAAATGCAGTAAATGCAGTTTAAATGTAGTTGTGGCAGTTGAGTCTAACTTTAGAAAGAATCACAGAATCGTTTTTCAGTGAAGCCACTTGGTTGTTAAAGTTGAACACTGGAGTCTTTTCATTGTTTCCAACTTCATATTCTCCAACCTTTGGTCTTGTTCACTTGCTTCTGACGACTTTCTACAAATATTATCCAGTTAGATCTATGTGCTCTTGCTTGTATTCTCACGTACGAAAGCGTTTTTTCCAGAGACTCAATTTCGTCTGCCGTGTCCCCAGCAAACCTTAAAAGTGAAGCCATGTTTTTACCACTGCACTGGCCTGCTTGTAAACATCGACATCGTGGACTTCTCTAAGCCTACTGCTTCACAAGATTTCAATTTAACTGGGTTTTTTTTGTCAGTAATGTAAACAGTTATTTCACGTATTCAAAATAGGTTAACAATTTAACCCATTAAAATTAGGTGGAAATAACAAAATGTAACTTTACAAAATGTTCATCTCATGCAGTTGCATGGGTAGGTACCTTTTATAATGGTTATTTTGACTATTCAATTAAGTTGAGTAACTTTTTAGGTTAAAATAACACCTAATTGGTTATTTTAACCATTTCAAAATTGATTATTCTGACTAAAAGTATTAGTTAAAACTGAAGTGCGACAGGAACATTGTATCTTACTGGCTGTGGGGGGATGTCCGCAGTTGCTTCCCTTGGGTACACTCTTTCGTTCCGTAGAGACGTCAGTCACTTACTTCTATTTCATTTCATTTCATTTCCTTCTATCAGCAGTTGCTTCCCTTGGGTGCAGCCCTTCATGCCGTAGAGTTCTTTCATTTCCTTCTATCAGCAGTTGCTTCCCTTGGGTGCAGCCCTTCATGCCGTAGGGGTGTTCCACTTCCTTCTATCACCGTCGAGCATAATTGTTTTCACAATGTTGTGCTTTATTGCCCGACTACAGAAAGTCTCACAAGTTGCCACCTTCGACATTTCTTACAGCAGCCAAGATCAAAGAAACTACCGGAAAATGTAATATTTTTACTTTTAATCTTCGTTTAAAACTAAATATATTAGGGCGTGGATGGGGCCCAAACAGTCCCTTTTGATGTTGATGTGTTTTCAAGAAAGCATTATTTCATCTTTTTGTCTGGACGAGGACGAAAAAGAACTTTGAATGGAATATAATTAGATTTATTCAAGACACGATCATTATATGTCAGTTCATGCATATAATCCACTACGATATTTCCCTTGTAGGCGGACAGCTTCGGAAGTCTAACTTATCTTTTCCCTTCTCTTTGTCTCCTCTTCGTCTCTTTCAGTTTGTTTGCAGATTTCCTCTTATTGAGTATGAAGCCCTTAGCTGTTTGACTTACTCCTTTCCACGCATGTTCAGTTATTCTAGGAACTGACTAAAGCAGTGAAAGTGAAACTAATTGAGGCATCTCGAAAGTAGGATGTGTTGCGTGTGTTTCATCCCACGGCGTGCTATATTGTGCAGTTCAAAGGTTACCCAAACAAATAAACTCAATTGGATTGCTTAGATATGTGACAGTGTTCTGGCCGATATTGTCACAGTCACGTTTTGATCGTAATCACGAATGTTTTGTTCGACAAATCATTTGAAGTGAAAAGTAGATATTGAAACAGGATATAAAAAGATACTTACTTTACAAGTAAATACAATTGTATCCCAACTTTTAACTAGAGCTAAGATTAAGAGAAACAAAGTTAAAATAGATTTATAATGTTTATGAGGATAGGTATAAGGTTATTCGGGGAAGGAAGAGGCCCAGATTTCAACAAGTTTTTAAAATTATGGAGTCTTAATTTTTCTACCTGTGTGTTGTTTATTTGTTACTGCATGCAGTTTACTCGATATTGTTCATGTTATTCTGAATTGTAGGCAGTCTTCGTGATCAACCACATAATTTGTTGAATGCATATTGATGCCAGCGGTGTTAACAGTTTGTACTTGAGTCTTGATTGTGACACGCCTCGTCCTCGCCTCCCTGTATGCTTGCCGTTTAGCTATATTTAGTTACGTTGTTGTTGCTACATAATTGTTGATGCTCCTCGCCGATAAAGGAAATAAACATGTAGAGTGTTCAGGCAATTCCAGATTTTTATTTATGGTCGAAACAATTCGACACTATCCCGTTTGTTTTCTAGCGTCTTGCCTGTGGCTATTTTAAAACACAAGTTTCCTCCTTTGTTATAAGATTTAAAAATAACCTCTGATTGAAATACAGTGACCCAGAAAATTGTGGCACCTGATTTGATCGTTATCTAAATATCGCGCATTAAATTGGTTTGCGTATGTACGTGTGTCTGTGTGTACGTGTGTCTGTGTGTCTGTGTGCATGTGTTCCGTTCGTATGAACTAACCAAACAAGGTCTATTCATCCTCAGTCTTGTACTTGTAGTTCTTTCATTCTGTATTGTCTCGTGATGATGTGAGTTTGCATGTGTGTAGTCATATTGGTCCGTCTACCCTTCTCCATAAAAATACTTGAACTGTCCGCTGGGTGTTACCCCGAAAGGGTCCTTAGCCAAGTGATTCTCTGGACACCTTTGTGACTGTCACCCATATTTCCGGCTATTTCTTCCATTTTCCCGTTTGTGAACGTGCTTGTCAGTGGCTTCCGTTGCGTAGTTTGTTTTGAGTCCATTTTTGTGTCGTTTTCATGTATCAGTTTCACTCTCTGTCTCTGTCCCTGTCTCTGTCTATGTACCTGTCTCTGTCCCTGTCTCTGTCTCTGTCTCTGTGTTCCCAAGTGTTTCTCTTGCTTCTCGAGTGCTCTACAACTTTCAGAGTGTTTATATCACAATTTTAGACACAAGCAGCCGTTTCATATTGTTTTTATAAACTAGAAAAAATACGAAGATAAAAAGAGTGTCTTTATCTTCTGATATAAACACTCATTTTACCATCTGTTGGCCAATCAGAACGCGCGTTATATCGACCATATTTTATAATCTGATCTATTTTAGTGAAAACATATGTAGGACAACTGGGATAATTTAGCAATACATCATTTCACGTGTTTGTAGCTTAGAGTCTAATAACTGAAGTATCGAATTCTACAGTGTATCAAGCTAGTGCAATGACAAAAAGTATTGTTTTTACTTGTTTATTCTAGTTTCATTAAACTCATGATGTAGGTCTGTACAGTGGCTCGGTTCACTTGGTTTATATCTGTGACCACGATGGGTCAGTTCCGTCAGATTCACTTGGTTTGTATCTGTGACCACGATGGGTCAGTTCCGTCAGATTCACTTGGTTTATATCTGTGACCACGATGGGTCAGTTCCGTCAGATTCACTTGGTTTGTATCTGTGACCACATTGGTTCAGCTGGCTCAATGGCCGATTAATACAGTGATCCATTACACTTCATTTCATTTCAATTGTATCTGTGACCTACTGGTTTAATTGCCGTTGTCTTGATGGCCAAGTTTAAAGTTATTTTCCAAGAGTTTCAACCAGTGACAGATATAGTTGACAGACGGCAGATCGACATCACTTTTGCTCTAGCCTGGCGGCTACACGTTCCACCCTCACGGCAAACACATCAACTCCTAGTTGATTTATTCATCATTCGCTTTGTATGTGCTCCAACTCGCTCCAACTGGAATACTCTCTTTACTGACGCTTTGAAAAATAGCTCTTGCGAAATCTCCACCATTGTATCATGCAACTCTTTTGGGCAGCTTTTGAGCAGAAAATATGTGCGTGTGCATGATGTCATAGGTTATCAATTCAAAATGGCGCAGATTTTGTACAAACGGAAACCCCATTTTCGCTAGTGAAAGCACAGGGATCCCACATTAACCACATGTAGCCCAAGATTAGGATTGCGTTCTCCTTCGTCGAACGCAATTATGTATTTCTAGCTATAACCACAGACAGAGATACGTAATTTGAAAAGCGTAAAATGTTCTTGAAATAGCTGTATGTGTTCGTTTTTAACTTTCGAACTTTCAGCTAGTTCATCTTATGGTAGCCCGGCCCTACTTGCCCCTTCCCATTAGTGCCGCAAGGCAGGTTACCCTGCATGTGGATCTGGAATAGTGTTCTTTGAGCCATTTCCATATGTTTCCAACTGACGGCGATGTCCGTTGTTGCCTTGCTAGAAATGATGGCCCAGCAGAGGCAGGGAGGAGATCCCGGAGGACCAAGAGGCCATGGCCGTTACAGCAAGAGGCCCGAGACAGTCATGTTGTTCTCCAGTTCGGCCAGGTCGGTGATGTATTTATTTCTTCCCATCATTCAGCACCGATGTCCAGTTTTATTATAAAAGTTACAATTTCCTCAAATGTGATTGGTTCATTAACTACTCGATTATTCATTAATTGGACACTATCCAACAACAAATCCTGTTATTTGGACACCTGTAATTGGACACTTAAATGAACCAATCGCAGCCTGAGTTCCAGACTTACTGACCAATCACCAGCCACATCATAGTCACTATATGAATGACAACAGATACTGTGGCCAAGACAAAATTTACAAATAGCAATTATTTCCATGACAGAGGCTTAAACGTGTTTTAGACTTCTTTAGACTTAAACATTTTCTTTTTTTTCAAAAATTGTTATTTTTGTAATAAATTGGTAATGGGAGTTTGTGTCGTCAAATTCTGTCTGAAATCAAACTTGTGATAAACAAATTGGACTCGTGTTACGCGCTCGTCCAATTTTGTGATCACTTATGATTACAGAACGAATTGGACACAAAGTCCCATTACCAACTTTTTAATCGAAAGAGCTCTTTTGTTAACTTAATTCAATTTTGTTGGTAACTTCGACTTCGTTACTTGTGTGATAATTCTTTCAGGTTTCAAAGCATCGAGTCAAAGATAAATTGCCGTGTTGTACCGAATTCTCTAATTTGGCTTGTTTCTGAAAGTTTCATTCACTGGAGGGGGCGCTTATGTATGTGTCTGTGGCAACATTTGTTTAGATTAAACAAAATGCAAGTGAAACCAAGCGATCAATCAATAAACGGATCGCCAGTGTTCCTAAATTGTGTGCAGTTGGCTAGCGTCACTCATGAGCTCTTTATTCTTCCGTATCTTACTCCCACTGTGTGATATTCTCTAGTTATTACCTCCAAATACAATGTGTAAACCAGACCGTCTTGTTATTTATGATAGCGTTCGTGCTTAGCATATTCATCAAAGTTAAATTACAGTGCGACTACAGAAACCGGAGTCACTTTGACTGAAAAAATCGAATTAAACTATCCGATGAGAATGAGCGATGCCCACCGCAAACTCCAATTATGTTGTTTAAAAGCCGTGTTGTGATTGGCTGCTGTATTGTGATCAGTTTTTGATTGTGATCGTGTTATGATAGGTTTCTCTAGTTGCAGTGTAATAAAATTGTTTCTTGTTTGTTGAGAGTTTGGCTGTAGTTCTAGGCCACTCATTGATAACTTGTACGGTATATTTCGAGTATATAATGTCTTACTAAATGTAAATAATTTACACGAACATGTTCTATTTTCAGTGAGTGCTTGTAATCGTTACAAAAACATTTTCCGATAATAATAATAAAAATAAACCTTTATTTATATATC
>JANVCH010022003.1:0-11774 GCA_025505405.1 Epizoanthus rinbou
ATCGTCAGAATAAAGATCATAGGTTTACTATCCGATCGCTACCGCAATGGATTCTGATCAATTGCAAGTCGATGCAAGAACTAGACGACTTCTGGTCTCCGAGAAAGATCGTCCGATCAGGAACTCCATCATCCATTTGGCCATTTGCTTTCCATCACTTCCAATCTTCAAAACTCGGTTTATATTCTGGAACGAGCCCCTCTTACGACTTTTAGTACTTCACCAACCTTTGCAATAACTAGTATGTAGTTCTTCGAAATAATAGAGGCATTCTCGCTTCTGATACATCCAGAACACGATTCGCTGACTCGATTAAATTTGCACCGACGTGAGGATTTCGCGCAGAAAATTTCAGGGTGCGTCCGTCATGGTAGTCGTCATTGTGCGTTATGCGCCTGCGCGACATGCGCAGATGACTCAAATTTTGATTGACACTTCGGCTGCCCGAGAGATCATGGTTTCAAGAAAAGCGGCAAAGATCAAAGGAGTTTCTATCCCCCCAGTCTAGGGAGATCGCTTTTAGTTGTCTTAAGTATGTTTTATAGAATTATTGGTGATTGCTGGGAGAATTATTAGCACATCGCATCGGTTTATTTAATGCCATGCAATTTACTCGTCATGCAAATAGGGTCGCTCGATCCACATTTATTAAGTTGTGGTACCACAAGAGCTGGAACATATGATTGTACGCTTTGAAGCAGGCCGACATTACTAAGCAGTGAAATAATGTTAGTGCCAAATGTTATTCCCTTCCCTTTTAACTTTATTACTTTCCTGGAAGGGTTTTGCAAGTTTGTCTTTTCTAAGAAATCCATAACTTTATCTCATAATACACATGAACATGAAGACACATCCAAGCAATCAGAACCAACTCGACACTTATCATCACAATCATAACACTCATTTACTTGGAAAACAATTACTTTTGTTCACGCCTGGAATATAGGACCCATAATTGAAGCTAATTCTCTATTGCCAATCTAAGCCCTGACCTCAACAAACAAGTCCAAGCTTTTTCATTATCACTGTTCCCACAAGGAATAACTTGAACACAAACAATGAAACCATCCCAACATTTGTTCCATGCGCTTTTTTAAGTTTTTAATATGTTTCACAAACAGTTCGGAAAACGTTTGCACGTTACTTTATCAGCTAAAAATATCTATATTTATAACTTTTATTTGTATAGCATGTACTAATAAGCAGATAATTACTTCACAGAACTGAATCAATAGTTGCATTTACGGAAACTACTAGGTTAAAACTTTGAAGGCAAAGTGAGTGAAGACCCGAAAATCCGCAATTTTGACCGCCATCTTGGATTAATTGTGATTGATGTGAATTGGATGTAATAGAACAACAACAACAACAAACAAAATAAATATTTACATTAATTTGGAAAACAGAATATTAACAGAAATTGAGTGCAGGCCACCCGTAATAACCATAGGGGCTAGTCGAGACGGGTGGCCTTGAAATGATTGCGAGTCAGAAGAGTGCTAAATAGATTAATGTTTAAGTAAAACTATAACAATAATTTACTAGGAAAATAACAGCATCGACAAAGAATAAAAGCACAAAGAGCCTACAAAGGAGTCAAGAGCAGCAAAAGTCGCAATCAAGGGGCAGATTAATAATGGACGATGATTTGTTTTTTGAGTTTATACTTGAATGTTACAATGTTCAAGCTTTTATAGACCACAAAATCGAATATATAAAATTCCGTAATTGGTGCGAGTAGTTGGAAGAGTAAATGTTGACTTCGAAGCTAGGCGTGTTCGGTACTGATGCTTGCTGCTAATCAACGTGAAGAAATCATTAAATTTATCTTGGAGTCTTCTGGGAGAATACCCTTGTTATATTGATACATGGATACTGCAGTTTGAAATTTAACAACATCCCTATACTTTACCTGGTTTAGGTGATTGAATAGCAGCGAGGTGTGTGCTATAAAGGTAGCAAATGTAATGATTCGTACAGCTATTACTATGGTAACACTTTACTTTTATGAATATTGTTAAAGGTTGGATATTACTACCGTATGTGTTCCCCCAGACTATGATACCATATATGAGAAAATAATAAATAATTAACTTGGACTAATGTTGTCTGATTAACAAAGTGGCGGAGTTTGAATAGAATACCAATTCCTCTTGCCAGCATTTTTGATAATTCATGTATGTGTTATTTCCAGTTTATGTGGCAGTCTATGAGAACTAGTAAATATTTAATACGTTTTCTTTGATATCAATTTGATGCCATAATCTATTTTCTTTTGTGATGGGTGGAATACGAGAACGTTTGATTTATCAATGTTTAAAGAGAGCTTATTAGCACGCAGCTATTGGTTAACACTAATTACATCTCTATTTAATTTCAGTTCAAGAATCTGGAGATTTTTATCAGAAGAGAATAGGTTTGAATCATCTGCAAAGAGATGAAAATCAATACTTACGTACTTACTCACTTACTTACTTACTTACTTACTTACTTACTTACTCACTCACTCACTCACTTACTTACTTACTCACTCACTTACTTACTTACTTACTCACTCACTCACTCACTTACTTACTTACTTACTCACTTACTTACTTACTTACTTACTTACTCACTCACTTACTTACTTACTTACTTACTTACTTACTTACTTAGGGGTTTCAAGGCTTAGTAGAAAATATTACTGTAACATTCTTCAACAAGAAGGTGAAAGGTTTGCCAGCTGACATTTCGAGTGCTTAGCCCTTCGTCAGAGCAAAAGATATGAGCTCTGATGAAGGGCTATAGCACTCAACAAGTCAGCTCAAACCTTTCACCCTCACAGTGATAAACTTTACACATCCACTTTCAGTTGATTAGCTCACCATTATATTTACATTAATACTCACTGATGTAGAAAACCTAAGTTTTTTAGAAACTAGCTAGTCTACCAGAGTTGTAATATGATGACTGGGCTTAGAAGAATGGAGGGTCAGCAATTATGAGTTAGCATATGGCAAGGCTTAGTGACTTGAAGGATAGAGTGTAATAGAGCTACTATATATGGGGATGAGCATATTTATACATAAGAGTAATACTGATAAATATTCCTTTAGAATTGATTTATGATATATAGCAAGTGCAGGCTGCGGATATTTAATTTGGCATCATTTACCATTGTGATCGAATGAAAGTGACTATAAAATATTATTACTACAGTATAAAGATGGGTAAATAATAATTAATTTTGCATAATTTTCGGAATGCAAAGATTTGTATGCAAGACTATGTAGGCTAAAACATTCGGACAAATTTTAACTTTTTAGCCAATTATACATAGTTTTAAATACCATATCATAGCAAGTATTATGTCTGTAGAGATCTATGTGTTGTTTGTCTTTGCATTTGATTACTGATCAACATAACTTTTTTCTTCTTTGTTTTCTTTTAGTTGATCTGAGAATGCTTCTTCAGAAATCTGATTTTGTAGTTGTCTGCTGTGCTTTAAATTCAGCTACAAAAGGTATGTAGTTAGTTGGTTAAGAATTAGATTCATTTGGTATTAGAGACGGTCCATTTGATATTGTTAGGGGGTGGGGTGGGGATGAAAGAATGAATTTGGTGCATCTTTTTGCCCAGAAATAGTCAAATCCTTTCACTCCCCCATCCCCCGACAGTATAAAATGAGCCATCCCTTACTTGGCTCTCTGAGTGAAAATTAAAACTACTTGCAAAAACAGTCAATGATTCTTAGTTTAATAACTTACAATATGCTGTGTGTATTAGTTGTAAACTCTAACTGTATTTTCTGTCTCTGTGGTCTTCTCCAGAGATGTTTAACCATGATGCATTCTGTCAGATGAAACCAAGTGCCATATTCATTAACACCAGCAGGTGAGATTGTAAACACTCTCATGGAGATTAGGGGGGGGGGTGTTGTTCCTTCCCTCTCTTCTTTTTCCTCATTTTTCTTTCAAACCCCCCCCCCCTCTCGATCCCCTCCCCTTTGCGCTTGCTATGCAGGCTATAGGACGAATAACATTCATCACATACAATGTACATTACATTTATTGCAAAACCTAGACGTCTGTTGCTCTTTGTGCAACATATTGCTGCAGCTACTAGTAGCAACATAAAGAAATGATGGTAAGCTAAGTTGGCGAAGCAGTGGTAATGTGTGTAATGTTGGATTCTTGTAACTTGAAACACACTGGCATTCCTGCATTACGAATTGTTAGAGAATATGCTTGAGCTAGTATTACGACAACTTGATATGTGAGTGAGCAAAACCAGGGAATCAGCAAGTCAGAAAAGTCATTACAAAAATAGTTGCCCAGCCTACCAAGCCATGGGATCATGGTAAAAATTACTAAAAATGGGAACCAAGAAAATATAGATGTGTGACACTGCTGTGAGATTTCTCCTGTGCCTTTAATTTCTTGTGTTGCTGTATAATGTTGATACTTTCAGTGCCTTCATTTTCACAGAGGTGGTGTGGTAAACCAGGATGATCTGTATGAATGTTTGAAAGAAGGAAAGATAAAGGTAAGGGAAGGTAGACTTTTTTGAATAATTTGAATGTGGTGAGGGAGCTAGAATCAGAAAATGAGAGTGTTAGTTTCTGACAGGTAAGCTCTTATTTTTTCTCATTTTCCAGTTTACTTAAAATCTTAAAGTGACTCCTATAACTACAAATGTTCCATTTGAAACTATCTATCGATCTATCTATCTAAATTTAAAATGGTACCCAGATTTGGGACTTTAAGCCCTAAAAAGTACACAATGAGTATTCCGTCACTGCCACATTTATTTTAACTTGAGAGTGATAGGCTTGTTCACCCAGAAAATATACTCAAAGTGACGGTGGCATATTACAATATGATACAGTTTTAAGGTACAAGCAGAGTGCAAGTTTGAAAAGGAATTGACCAGTGCTGCATGCATCATGTCTCATTTATTGAAGTTAGATGCTGAGAATTAAGACACCAAAAATGAACTTCAGAAATTGGTAATTGTGCTAATACTATATAAATGATGATATATGTAAATATATTTTTTGTAAGTAATCAATTCTGTCACTACATACAGGCAGCAGGCTTGGACGTCACTACTCCAGAACCACTCCCATCTGACCACCCACTACTATCCCTACACAACTGTGGTAAGCTCTATCACAGAGAATTAGTGTGAATTTAATAGCGTGTGGTACTTAGATCTTATAAGGGGGGGATTGATTGATTTTACAATGTAGAGAATGTGTAGGCATCTGTAAAGGGCGTGGCAGAAGCACGCAGGCTGAGATCTACAAGGCCAAGTCATCATACACACTGCTAAATGTTGTTATTAGTATTCAGTATTTTTGAAGTCCTGGAAATGCTATATAATTATAATATTATCATTCAGAGAATGTTTGTACCTAGTAAGTGGCCGAAAATGTGTTGATTTGCTTTGTTGAAATTCAAGAGGACTTTCTTGAAATCTGGGTTTGTAATGCCGTTGTTATTATTACTTGGGGGTTTCATTCTTCGTTATTTTATATTTCTGAGTATAGTCAGTGACAATTATGTCTAGTGCATACTCCTTTAGAAAAAAGGGATCCACCACTCTTTCCCGCCATGCTGCCCTCAGTAAACACTTCTTATGAGGGGATGCCATATTGGGTGACATAGGCATTGGACAGGTGTAAGTAAATGCACTTTTTCAACTAGTAACCCATTTTTCGCCAGTTGGCTTATAATCATGCCATATTTCTTTTTCTTTCTCAGTTGTGCTACCTCATATTGGCAGTGCGGAAGAAGCCACGAGGATTGACATGGCAGTACTGGCAGTAAAGAACCTTGTAGCAGGATTAAATGGTCAGGAACTACCTGCGAAAGCAAGATTATGACAAAAGTTAAAAAGAAATGGACATGAAATTGCAATCACTCATAATTATAAGGATACATTTTGGTTTTTTTGTGCATCTTGTCTCTTATATTGGAGGGTTTTACAGTTGATTTAAACTGTAATGGTCTTTCGGTACCCTCACATCAAATTCAAGACTTTCTGGCCACACCCTAAGTACAATTTATTTAAGGTGGCTCTGACCTGTTTTTCATTTTTTGCCATCTCCCAAAAGTTTCTTCTTTTAATGCCAATAAGAATAAAATGGAAAAACAAGTGAGAGCCACCTTAATTCAGATTGTTGGGCCAGTGCAACTTACTAAACGAGCCTCTTGGTTACCTGACAATGATTGATCCACAGTTGTCTGTCGAGTTCAGTGAGTATCTGATACATTGTATCCATTTATATTTATGAATGGACCAGTACATGTTCAAATTATTAGGCTCATTTCCGTGCAACCAGAAAACAGTGGGACAAAACGATTTTGTAACTAAATTGAAGAAAATGAAACTCAGAATACATTCTCGAAATATCTGCCAAAGCAATGATTTCGTACAATAAATTAACAAGTTGGAACGAAAACAGGGCGTATATTGAAGTGATAATATTCCTGTGTGCTTGGAGAAAAGGTTAGACCAGCAGCTAAACAGACATTCACGGTGACTGACCGAGGCAAGAACAGTGGGCTTGTTGTTCCTGGAACGAGAGCCAGTTCACAAGGTTAGGTAGGTTTGCTGCTCTTTTTGTCAATGCTAGTTCATAGCGTTACTTTCTAGATCTATAACAGTAATGGCCAGAGGACAACCAGCCTTATCTCGGGACAACTCAATGGGAGTGCCCAGATGTATTACAGAACTGCATCGAAAATTGTCTAGGGGTTATAGTATATTAACAAAAAGTAATTTATTTTGCTGATAAAAGTTCAAATCAATCCATTTTTAAGTTAGATTTTTTCTTATTGCCATATGAACCATGAAATGTAGCAATAAAGTTAGTTTCTCTGAACTGGCCTAAAATGTGGTTTCTTTATATTTTGTACACAGTGTTTGTTATGCTCAGTATCGAAATCGCGTACATACAGTTTGTCGGGCAGCAGGGTAATCTGGCCTGAGTAACCAAGTATAACTCAGTTGCTTGGGTTCTGAGAGTGGGACGTTTGTTCTTGCAAATCCAGGCCGTTTATAACCTCGGAACTAACACTAATATAAACGGTATCATCTCCTTGGACCTAGATCACATTGGAGAAAAGGAGATAAGCCTTAGAATGTCATGTCACTGATAAGGGGCTGACTGACTGTGGTAGGGAATCACGTTTGTTATAATATTAACACTGAACTATTTGATCAATCTATGTGAACGTTTGCAGGTCACGGGGTGAGCCGGGGTGAGCTGCTATCTTGTGGTGTGTTCACTCCGTACCAGGTACGTTCCTCCATCTGAACACTGAGATCCTAGATTGATTTTGTTAAAGATATTAGGGGACGTGGTTTTCAGTTTTATACTCTCGTTCGAGTCCTTATTAGACTTGTTTCTTTCTTTATACATGTCATAAATTAGGTTGTCAGCAATGGTTTTCGATATTTTCATTCTTGAATTCTGTCAAAGTTAGAATTGTACATCCTAGTGTTTGTTTATGAACAATCTGATCTTTGATGTTGTTTAACGACCAATTTTTACTTTTTGGTCTTCTTGAGTGTCGTTGTGACCGGTAAAATGTTTACAATTTGTTTTAGTAACTGATCGTTTGATTTTGTGTGTGTGTGTGTGTGTGTGTATGTGTGTGTGTGTGTGTGTGTGGAGGAGGGGAGTGGAATTTCGACACAAACCTTGCAGGAGCTGCAAAGAGAAATGTAATAAGGGGTTATATTGAGAAGGAGAGCAAAAGATAGGGAAAAAACGATTGCAGCTAAAATTTTGTAACTCACTATACAGTAAAATAATTTTTCTACTCCCTCCACGGGGCAATACAAAATGGTCTGTCCGTCCCTTAATAGTATATGCTTAGTATATGCCTAGAATTGCTAACTGAGCTGTTTTTTCTCAAACATTTTTCAGATATATAATGTTTTCAGAATTACCTGTTTTGAGCGGACGTGGATTAGAAAAATACATTTTTCAACAACGATTTCCTAATATGTCTTCGTGACGGCATTGGGTACAAAGTGAACCTGTGGACGCTGACTCAATTCGCCAGCCGTGTGACCAGAGTTACTGCTGGAAAATGCCCAGGTATGTTGACAACCATCTTTTGACTAGAACTGAGCAAACTTGCATTTTGAGACACAGTTCTTAGAGAGCAATTGTCAGAGACGCTGATGTTATAGGTTATACCGTAGAATTCCGAAAATACCCCCCCCCCCGAAAATAAGGCCATCGTCCCTCACGTTCGTACCAAATTTTTATTAAATTGACGGAAAAACCTTTTGAACAAATGTAAGCCCTGGTTTATATTCGGAATTTTACGGTATTTCGAGCAGATGTCAGTAATTGTATGATTCACGTGCAGTGTGGTAGACTTTAGTTTTTTAAAATACACTATATTTGCAGAACAGTACTCAAGTAGTCGCGAGTTGCCGTGCCAGCAATATGGTGATGTTTATGCGCCGTTGCTTTAATAATCCGTAGTCATTTTAGATCATCTCATGACCATAACAAAAATCTTCCATCAGACAATAGTTATTAAAACCAGTTACTTCTTAAACGTCTCATATTTATATATAACTCTTCAATCTATGTTTGGTCTCTCACCTTTTGTCTCAATAAACGAACTGAGCTTTCTTCGCATAGTCCTGGTCTGTAATTTGTGGAATTTTCTTATCACCTTAGAAGAGAACAAGTTCTCAGCAACTTTGAATCCAAAAGATACCAAAGACAAAAGTATTGTTTTTGTCGTATTGATCGTCACCGAATCAGAAATCTGGCGAGTTTTCCATCAGGTTTATATAAACATTTCGAGGATTTTCTCAACTTGTGGTTATTACTTTAGATCGAAGGATCGTTCCTTATCATGTCAGGAATAGGTGCTAAATTTAAGATTTGTGCGCTTTCTCAACCGACGGCGGCTTCCTTTTGAGCAGTATGCATAGTATGCATATTCGGACATTGTACCAGCTGGTGTACACCTCAACCGTAAAATTACGTAAGCTGATAATTTTTAATAATGACGTTTCCATGGTAAAGTAAAGATGCACTAAGAAATGAATCGAAGATAGTATTGTGTCGTGAGTTTCATTTATGTAACTGTTAATTAAATAAATTTTAATAATCGAGTTCATAGCATCGTTGACGTCATAAACAGTGTGAAACTAGCATCGCATACTTTTGAAGTAGTTTTGCTCTCTGCCGCCTGATGAAAATACGGTGCTGAAGTCAAGCCTTCTCTGTGGGACATCGAAATTATAAAATTAACGAGCTTGTCATAGCGTCAACCGTGTGGCATGCTGATAAACCCTGCCATAGTTATTGAGAAAACCGTAAATTTGAACCAGACTGAGCGGGTGTAATTGAGTGATAATGATAATAATATTATAGATAACTAATTAGTGGTGATAGTGATGAAGTTAATGACGGTAATAATAATGATGATGATGATTAACGATAACCGTGATGAAGATAATGGCGATGATGCTGATGTTAATGATGATGATGACGACGATGATGATGATGATGATGACGACGACGATGATGATGATGATAATGGCGATGATGCTGATGTTAATGATGATGATGACGACGACGATGATGATGATGATGATGATGATGATGATGATGATGATGTTGATGTTGATGTTGATGTTGATGTTGATGTTGATGTTGATGTTGATATTGATGTTGATGTTGATGTTGATGTTGATGTTGATATTGATGTTGATGTTGATGTTGACGTTGACGTTGAAGATGATGTTGATTGTGATGTTGATGATGATAATAATAATGATAATGAGGGAAGCCGATGGTGATCGTCTTTATTAATCAGCAACCTCAAAACAAGTCGTTGAAGGAGGTTTTTTAAACGTCGGCCGGCCTTGAGCTGTACCTAAGTAACCAACCCAGAGTGAGTCCTCATTGCCATTGTTTTAGCATAATAAAAGGGTATACCGGCTTCAAATTTGAAAAGTTTGCAGTTCAACATATATACGGTAAAGAAACATCAATTTTGCTGGTTAGATAGACCGGTTAATGTAACTGAACGATATCCCAGCAACAGACTGGTATATCATCACGATACTATAGAACACAGAGGGAAATAAACATTAAAACACATTTCACTCAACATCTTCTAGTACGTGACCTCTGCTTGAAATTTAATTTAGAAGCTAATCCGTGAACAGTTGGCATGCAGCGTCATTATAACGGTCTTTGTAAACATCCTCATTAACTTTATTGTTGTTTGTTTGTAATTACTGGTGACTAAGGGTGGAATAATCCTATCATCAAATTTTCCGACAATAGAAGAATTGAAAAGTATTCAAACACGTTTGGTGAAGAGAACAACGTCATCAATGGGTGACGTTGGCATACTAGATAAGCCGCCCAATATGATAAGTTATTTCGACCAAACGTCCATTGCACTCACGTAACATTTCGAAACTCGAGTTCCCCCGCGTCTTTTTATTAAATTTCGGAGCACGTTGTTTCTTCTCTTGATTGTGTTTTCGTTTCGGTATTTTAAAAATTCACAAAGTAATTTATGAGTTTCAGTAACCGACTTACGAAAGTACTAATTTTCAATGGTGGCATGTGGAGTCGGTATATCTTGATTCGTAACTGTCCTATATGATCCGTGTACTTGGGTCATGCATATAAAATGTATGTTTTGTTTGTATTTAAAACCTCGTTAAAATTCCTCAATACTTTACTTAACCCTGGTTTCAAAACTACTGCATCCGTCGCTCGAGGCAACACGATAACTGTTTACTCTTAATTATCTATATAATAATAATAATAATAATAATCAGTTACAGTTCTTAAAAACGCATTATACTAAAGTCTCAATGCTTTTTACTTTAAAACTTATATAACATACATTATAAATTTTGTAACGAATCGATAATTTTCCCAAGATATTTGAAAGTGGCTTTATCCAAAACTCAGACTATACTGATACTGCAATTCCTTAGGGCCCGACAGACCGGATCGGCTGAACTTGTTATCGATACTGATTGTACTGACTACTGAAGAGTAGTGTTGTGCGAAAAATCGTGTCATCGACAAGAAACAAACTTTCCTTTTCAAAAGGAGATTTCGTTGAATTAGTTATCGATGATAGAAGCAGCCGTCTTGCCTAGTGTCACCGACATCTCCTTTTTTTATCTCTGACCACAGGCCAACCGGCAGGGGGATTTTGATGAGTAGTGAAGTTAGATTTTCCTGCAAGTGATAATAAAGACTTGCCTTAAACTGCTGCCATGCAGTCTCCTTTGTCTGCTGTGATCGCTAGTTAAGCAAGAGGCCAGTTGTCAAGAAACTATAGTTATTTAACAAAATTTTGATCGTCTTCTGGAGTAACAACTTGTAGCCAGAACATATTTTCTATTTTTGGCGAGTTGGCCGGCTGATAATTCACGGAATTTGCAGTATTAGTTTAGGCAACTTTGTTGCAATTTTGTGTTGTTACTCGCCTACAACAGTTGCTGCTCAGGAGCAGAACTCCCTCCATGAAGACACTGTTTGAAAATAATTCAACCAAGAACAAGCACATTTAAAATGAACAGGTTATCTAAATTAGAAAGAAAATACAATGTGACAAAAACATCATGGCATACTGTTGGGCATTTGACAAATTTTTCAGGTTTGAGATCAAATCCCCTCCCCCTCCCCTCCCCGGGCTTAACATAAGATAAGATAAGATAACTTTATTTTAACACGGTAAATTCATCAGGATTTACAAAACATTCTATTGATGATAAAA
>JANVCH010022114.1:0-11774 GCA_025505405.1 Epizoanthus rinbou
ATAAATTTTAGGAAAACTCGGAAAGTTTCAAGTTGATAGCATTTACCGTTTAGAAATGGCGAAAGAAAATGCCCTTGCAGTGGTTACGAACGTAAGTTATAAAATCATTTTATTGGTCTAATTCGCATGGCATATATATCTGTACAATAAACTACCTTTATAAACTCTGGTAGAGTAGCTTCTAATAACCTAGGTTTTCTACGTCGTAAGTAAGTCAACTTTACGTAAGTAAATCAACTGTTACATTTCTCGCCGTTGGGGTAGAAGTTTGAGTTGACGCCGGTGTCGAGCGCTAGCCCTTTATCAGAGCAAAAGAGGGGCTATCAGTAGAAATATCAGCTCAACTGAACCTTCCACTCTCGCGGCGAAAAACACAACACAACACGTCAACTTTCAGTTGATCTATCCTAAACTGTCTACTTTGGTCTTGCTAACCAACCACTACAGCCTAGAGAGGCCTAAATGTCACTGGAGTACATTTCGGTTAAAATATTTTGTCCAGATGTGTTCTAATACAAACAAATGATCTTAATTATTATAGACTTGTCACTATATAAAAAATGGTTTCTATGGTAACGATTATGTCTAAATGGCATCGGGCCAAATCGAAATCTCAATACTCTGAACATTATTTTCCTCTTCCAGCAGAACAAAAAAAAAATTCAAACAGCGACGCGATATTTCTTACTGGCATATTAGTATTACATCGCTGGTCGACGCTAAGGGTCGCTGGAAGAATCTGTTCTCACAACATAATACTGGTTAGCACTACTCTCTCGATACTAGCCAGGACACAATGAAATGAACATCACATGGGCCATTTATATCCCAAACATGTCATTTATTTTGTACAGTCCTAGGGCGCTTTCCATTTGTCGTAACTGGCCGGTCTGGCCGGCCCAAGCAAATGGTATGGAGCAAGTTAGGGAACTGGTTTAGGGTAGAATGGCCCCACTACTGGAGTAGAAGTACTGTGCAGTTCGCCCGTTCTGGTACGAAGTTGTTGTACAAACACAGGATGATAAACTGCCTGGCCAGACTGGCCGGACCCGACAAATGGAAAGCGCCCCTAGTTTCTCATTAACAATAGCGTATGGTTATTAATAAATAATAGCGCAAATGTGCCCACGTAAGTGAGTTCTGGCGAATGTGCAAACTTGTCTTCTTCATGATAAAAGGAGTATATTTCTAGTAAGCATTGCATCTTTGTTTCATAAATATGATATCCAGAATTTCTTATTAAATAATAATTCAAATCTACAAATGAAATAAGAGATTGGATCGCTAATATGATTGGCTTGCGAACAGTTGTGACCCGAAACCAAATCGGTATCTCTTACTTTGGGGAGTTTGGAACGTTCGCCGGTGGTTATATATTGTTCAGCCAAACTCTGAAGTTCAACTGGTCACTGAACAAAACACCAACAGGTAGAAATGAGAGCCGTCACAAGCAAGAACACTCGTTGTTCAGAATGATACGTATAGAGCTCTTATTTACCTAACTGAATTTCCCCTTCAATAAATATCACACAAGTTATGTGAAATAATGTAACGCATAGTAATGTCTTGACTGTTTTGTACGTGATCTTCTCGCTGGAGTCCTCCACTGTGGGTGTCTTCAGAATATGATCCAATAAATAGCGTAAACAGGCTACCTGAGCCAGAGCTAATCACAGCAAAACTCGTGCCCAGACCCCAGGTTGTCTATGGCTTGCGTCGTGGTACCATACCTTGACCTAAGAGGCTAAGTTCCATTCTCGTTCCCAGAGCCCTGCTCGATCTTCTAACAGTGCCCACGTTATGTCATCCAGCGGTATTTGTAGGCGACCAGAGCCTCTGATTTACTCCACAACGATCTCTTCAAGATCTTGAAGAAATACGTCATTGCCCACAGTTACCAGGATCTCTCTTCCATCTATACCCATTGTTTTTATTCCAACCAATCACAGGCCTTTATTTAATGATAAAAACCAGAGCCTCTGATCGCCTACAAATACCGCTGGGTGGCATAACGTGGGCACTGTTAGAAGAGCGAAAAGGGCTCTGGGAACGAGAATGGTGATCATGAGCAGTTACCCGGCGAGCAGAGATCTCCAGCGAACACTGAGTATACTAAGTCAGTTTTCCAAAGTTAAAAAACAATATTACCCTACGAATGTTACCCACAACGTGCAATAACTCTAAATCAGTATATGATTATCTTACATTTTTGTCATAATTATAATAAATGCCTGACAAAAGTTTGTTTTTATCTTGTTGACTCAGTATTTTAAAAGTTCAAATCAGTGAATGGAACAAGTTTTCACCTGTTTCATTTGTCGTTTTTTCTCGAGTTGGCAGATCTCTTTACAGGTAAACGTTCTAATTATGATCAACCTTACAATATCCACTGGAACTGTGCCCATTGAGTGGAAAGACGCGATTATTCTCTCCTCACTCAAAAGAAAGGGCAAAGTTTTAACAAAAGAAAACTGCTGTCCCATTTCCAATCGATCGTTTGTATCGAAGATTTGTGAAAAGATTTGTGGCATCGCAGTTTACAAATCACTTGTTGGAGAACAGCCTCATGAAGCCCTTCCAGTCAGCCAAAAGAGCGAACCGTCCATAGCATTAAAACTGTCGTATTAAGCGTGTGTTCAATGATATTCTTCGCTCCATCGATCAGCGAAAAATTACAATCCATAGACCTATCAGCTGCTTTTGACACCGTGGATCACAATATTATTCTGTGTTGCTTATATACTCGTCTGCGAGTTACCGGAGTTGTACTGTTTAAAGCACATTTATCTAACAGGCGTCAACGTGTTTCTGTAAACAGCACACTATCGGATCCAATGCTGTTAACATGTGGAGTTCCTCAAGGGAGTGTCCTTGGCCCAATACTGTTCCTGGCCTACATTGCGCCACCGACTGACATCATTACACAACATGGACTGGACCTTCACTTGTACGCTGACGACACGCGCCTTTGACTATGAAAGCAGTGTCAACATCCTCGCCGCCATTCAAGCCGCCATTATTGACATAAATAATTATGGTTCTACTTTAATAGAGGAATATGATGATTTAATTAGATGGTCAAAATAAGGGTAGGGGTGCGCTGGAAAGCTCTGCCTAGTAAGAAACGTGGCTCCCTTTCAGAGATATACGTTCTGGCCTCAATAAGCGGCTGGAAGTTAACCCTATAGGACAGTTCTAACCTCTATAATTACCCATTTCATTAATTTCTTTATTTATTTTATTTTTATTTTAATTGCTTGGCCATGTACATGTATACAATAATTACAATAAATTTAGGAAAATAAATCTGAAAATACAAACGTGATATGAAAAAGAAAAAAAAAGAAAAAAAAATGGATGGCAGGGCGACCACAACAGCGAACAGCCAATCACTGTGGGCCCGGAACTATTAAGAAAATTTAAAAGAGAAATATAAGATATCAAATTTAATAAAGTTAGATAATGTAACAGGGGGCTACTGGCATAATCTACCAAAACATGGCAGAATACTTGCTTAAAATAGCATACTTGCACACTAAGATGATCGAGGAAAAACTAGTAAAAATAGATGATAAGATATTCAGCAGACCTCCTTACTTCTTATTACATGTAGCAGATACTAAATGTCCGCACCTCTTCATAGATCATGAAGCAATACAATATACAATGTAGCGTGAATTCGTGAGTTACATCTTTTAGTGTCTGAGATGAAAATTGCTACCATTGCAGTTGACGGGGATTTTAGCGCCTGGTCTAACTGGACCAGTTGCAGCAAGAGCTGTGAAAATGGCACTCAACATCGCACACGCAATTGTAACATTCCCTCCACCTTCGACGGCGAGAAGAGTTGCAGTGGAAGATTGAATGAAAGTCGACTCTGTAACACACATCCCTGTCCAGGTTGGTTATCAGAGGTGTTATCATTGTATGTATGCGTGTATGTTTTAATTCAAATAGAAATGTTCGTGTAACGGGTTCTCATTGGCTGAAACAGATCTGTTCAGTGACTCGGTACAATATCGGTATATATACGTGTAGCAGACATGGTCAGTAATGTATTAAATCTAAATGTAAATCTCTCAGTCAGAGACAGAATATCATCCAAAACACCGTTGACCAAAAGGGTCTATTTATCAAATGCACGTCCGTTTGTATACACGTCTGTCTGTTGTCTGTCTGTCTGTCTGTGTATGTATGTATGTATGTATCTATGTATGCATGTATGTGTGGGTATGTATGTATGTATATATAAATATGTATGTGTGTGTACATGTGGGTATGTATGTATGTATGTATATATGTATGTATGTATATATGTATGTATATATGTATGTATGTATGTATGTATGTATGTATATATGCATGTTTGTGTGTATGTATGTATGTGTGCATGTATGTATGTATGTAGGTATATAGACATATGTGTGAGTAAACCATTAACATAAAATAGTACGTACGGGCCTGTTTAGACTTGCCCTGTCCTTCGTCATTCACGAACAATACAGTTTGACGTCACCGAGCGGAGTGCATGAATTTCTATAGCCTGACTACAATACCTATTGTTTTTCCATGCGGAATGCACAGAAATTCTATAGCATGACTACAATGCCTATTGTTTTTCCATGCGGAATGCACAGAAATTCTATAGCATGACTACAATGCCTATTGTTTTTCAATGCGGAATGCACAGCAATTCTATAGCATGACTACAATACTCTGCCAGAAATTGACTTTCAAATGAACTAAAATCATCCAAACTACTCTTTATTCATGACTTTATTTCACTGAGAATTTACAAAGACTGGCTCATTTAAAAGATTTTCAGTTGCAGATGACTTCGCGGTGGGTTCTCGAGCATCCAAAAACATATATTTAACTCTCCCATCTCTTACATGCTTCAGTTTCACTGGCCACTAGCTGTCCCAGGTCGGCTCTTTTGGCCTATAAGTGTTGCGCGAAGTTTTATACATTTCAATGATAACTGGACCTTCTGGGATCGATTTTTCGTATTGAACATCCTTTAAATAGTTTTGCCAGGTAGCGACACTCGCATCGGACAAAAATATTGCTGGAGGTTCTAGCATCTGTGGTTTAGGCTATAACGTTTTGTCTGAGGGTAGATCAGTCCGTGGTAGATTTCCATCCACAGCATCTCCTTCGATTTCAGTTGTTCTTCTCACAGTGATTTTATTGATACCAACATAGAGTTGACAAGTTCCAAATACATCTCTCAAAACTTGCTTGTTGGCGTCAGTGTCGGGTTTATTGTCAACCAATAGATAACCGTCCGGTTTTTCAGTCACTTGGTTATAAGCAGCCATGAATCGATCTCGGTGTTTATCAAACATTCTCTCGCCAACAATACCGATCTGTTTGCGATCACTAGGGCTGCGAAACAATGCAATATATTGAGCGTTGCGACTAATGTCAGTGTTGTACTTGCCCTTGGGAAACATGTTTTGGAGAAGAAGAATTGTGCTTGCATTTCTATGGCGACTTTGCGTAAACAGTCGAGCGACAGTCGGACTATCGGTTGCATTTGCCAGCAAGTCATCCAAGATGATAATGTTGTTAAATCTTGTATCAATTTGACTTAGATCATCCGCATACTCTGGAATACCACGACTAAGTGTAATGTCAGAGTCAAGTGATCTCCTCATTTCGTCGTATTTATCTTGCCACTGACTATAACACCAAGTTATGCGCCTGCATTTCTTTGTCTCGTATAGAATGTGATCTTTATCTAAAATCTGTTGCACAAAATATGTCTTGCCACACTGTGAAAGGCCTACTACTAAAAGAGAAAACTTGTGGCAGAAAATAAACTCGGGATAAGGCTCCGTGTGCAACGTAAAACTTTGAGTCACTTTTTGTTTCTTGGCGGGCGGCCGTGACACGTCAAGTTCTTTTGTTGTGTAAGGAAGAGTCCTTTTTCTCGGTCTTGACGTCTCTTTGGGTAAACCAGACTGTGGTTGGATCATTTTCGTAGCTACGGGAGAAGTTGGAGTAAGCGATATTGGTTGCCATGACGTTACCTTGGCTTGTTTTAAAATATGCTTTCTTTCACCAACAACAGCATGAATTGCTGTCAGGTGCGAGCTACTATTAATCAGATCCGGTCGACCGCACAACGGACAACTTCGGAGGAACCTTCTTGGCATGGTGCACGAGTTGAAATAAGAAAATATTCAGTTGTTAGTACTTATGATACCGCAGCTCTATTGCAATCACGTGGTAAACATACGGGATGCATATATACGGGATACATACGGGATATGGGATACATGTACATATGGGATACACATAGGATACTTATGGGATACAGAAGGGATAGAGAAGGCCGTGGTCGTGTTTGTATGTATGTATGTTTATGTATGTATGTATGTATGTATGTATGTATGTTTATGTGTGTTTGTATGTATGTATGTAAAAGAAAAGTAGTAAAAATAGATGATAAGTTATTCAGCAGACCTCCTTACTTCTTATTACATGTAGCAGATACTAAATGTCCGCACCTATTCATAGATCATGAACCAATACAATATACAATGTAGCGTGAATTCCTGAGTTACATCTTTTAGTGCCTGACGTGAAAATTGCTACCATTGCAGTTCACGGGGATTTTAGCGCCTGGTCTAACTGGACCAGTTGCAGCAAGAGCTGTGAAAATGGCACTCAACATCGCACACGCAATTGTAACATTCCCTCCACCTTCGACGGCGAGAAGAGTTGCAGTGGAAGATTGAATGAAAGTCGACTCTGTAACAGACGTCCCTGTCCAGGTTGGTTATCAGTGGTGTTATCATTGTATGTATGCATGTATCTTTTAATCCAAATAGAAATTTTCGTTTGACGGTTTTCATTGGCCGAAACAGATCAGTTCAGTGACTCGGTACAATGACGGTATATATACGCGTAGCCGGAGACAGAATATCATCCAAAACACCATTGACCAAAAGGGTACATTGATCAAATGCACGTCCATTTGTATATACGTCTGTCTGTATGTATTTATGTATGTATATGTGCAGAGTTGTGTCGACACAGGTGTCTTAGAGTGCTCAATACAGTAATGTAGAGCTAAAATGTATATATATGTATATACATGAAATTAAACCCTACCGGCTATCATCATAATGGCTTTATGGCTTTATGTACATAGCTATGTATGTACGTTTGTATGTGTTTATATATGTATGTATGTGTGAGTGTATGTATGTATGTATGTATGTACGTATGTATATATCTAATTGCCGGTAGACAGTACTGTTTCGGCCTACTGGGCCTCATTAGTGCAGTGCTGAAGCTGGAGTTGAAGTTAGGCTATATAGCCACCTCAGACGACCCCGCGCTTGTGGGATCATCGTACCATTGTCAGAGTGCTCAAACTAGAAAACTAGTGAGCTACGCATGTGTATGTATCTATATGTATATATATACATAGATGTGTATATATATCTGTACATATGTTTGTTTGTATCTATGTATGTGTGAATGTATTTTTATTTATTATATGGCTGGTTAATTTTGCGCGCTGTGATTGATCAATTTCAGGTCCGTAAGTTGCCGTACGGACCTCTCGCTCTCGCTCTCGATGGTCTGTCATTTGTCTACATAAATGTTTTTCAAGTTTTATTTCGCAGTTAAAATGCTCCAACTCAACAATTTTTTTGACGACGACGACAACGACTTTGATCTACCAATTTCGACATTCAATTGTCTCCCCTAATGACCACGAAAGAACCAGAGACAGAGGAGACAGAAGACGAGCAAGATTCCATTCAAGAAATTGACAGTTTCATTGAAAACGAGAGGTTACAAAATACCGTGAAGAAAACCCAGCTCGACGGGAAGAAATTTTAAAGCTTTTGCAGTGAAAAAAAGGGAGCTCGCAATGCTGGTCTTCAGTTAACGACGAAGAAGGTGGCAAATCATGGACAATGATATGGCAAGACTGGCCATATCCACTGATTTGGACTAACATGAAATGGGTTGTACAGTTGAGGTAGTAGTAGATTTCGGTGAAGTACACTGTGCTTTCCACTGCATGCCTGCCTCTGGTTTTACCTCATAGACTGGGCTATCATCTCCCATTCCTTTTACGACAACATGGACTTTATGTTCCCAGTATTACCTCAGTTTGCCAGGACCACCACGTTCTCTCAGATTGCGAACCAAGATTCTATCACCAGGTTGGAGTACTACGTACACCATTTGTTTTCTTGTCATAATACTTCTTGAATCTTGCACCAGAGTGGTCAAACTTTTCTGCAGCTAAATCATACACCTCCTTCATTGCAGCACTCCACCTCTTTACGTAATCTGGATAACTAGAGAAAGCTGTTGGTTTTGTTCTAACGATAATGTCAATGGGAAGCTTCGCGAATGACCAAATAAGAGAAAATGCGGCGAAAAACCAGTTGCTTCATGTCTGGTACAATTATATGCATGAACACCTTTGTCCAGACTGTCTTTCCATAAACACGAATACATCGAGGTATTTACGAATACATGAAAATTGAGTATCATAGTTATTTTGTCTAATCTATCCTGTGTAAAATGGTACTAAGGCACCCCTATAACGTGCCTGTATACTTTACTCTTGCCAAAGTACAAGTGTCACATCTGTGAAAATATAGACAAAATGCTAATCCTGCATAACATGTCGTTATATATTGGAATTCTAAGGAATTGTCTGTATTTTAATTTCACCCGATTTGACACTTATGCTTTTGCAAAAGTAATATTATCCTCTTAACATCTCTCTGCAGGCATCATCATCCGCAATATTGATAGCAGTTCCGAGAAATGAAAAACCAAACAGAAAAATTAGTGATGACGGCCAAGTTTACGCCATCATTGGTGGCGTTGCTGCTGCTGTATTCGTCGTGACCTCGGCCATAGCTGCCTTTCTACTGGTCACGTGCAGGAAAAGGTATTTATCTCTTACACCGTGCTTTGGCTTTGAGCGAATGTACTTGTAATGTAATGTAATGCTACATGCATGTAAGTAAAAACTTTGATGCATTAGAGACGAATGTTGAATTTCTTGTGATTTCTGACGAGGGTCTCCCGTGTGGAAGTGGGTGGGGGTCGTTTATTCCCTTGTCCCTTCTTCCCTTGTTCCGTTCGTACATTTCCCTGTATTCCTTGTATTTACGCAATGTTACTTAATTGTTCCCTGGAATTGTTTTATGTTCCCATGTTCCTTGACATCATTTTGCAAATGTTCTCATGTTCCTATTGCAGGATTCTCCCTTGTTCCTCCAAATCCCCAGGAAACCTTCTCTAAGTATATTCCACTTTTTCTCTTCCGAGACATCTTGCATTGTTCATCTTCACCTCCCGATCTTCCGTTATTGCCCATAGTTCCCTTAACTCTTTTTTCCCCTTACCCTCACACATTGTTCCACATAGTTCTAAACTACAACATTTGATATTTGTTTTGTATTTCATTTAGCTCTACCTTGTACTTTAGTTTGCAAACTAAGACAATATGTATAAATTATGTTCTTATTAAAGCATTTGTATCTTATCAACCATAAGGGGAGGCCAAGTCAACAGTCAAAGCAAAGGGACATTAATCCATGGTAAGCTATGAAGACAATTTCATGAAACTGCTATAAATATTCTATAAACGGGATATACTCCAAATACTCAAATACGCAGAATACGGTACATTCTCGACCTTGAAATTGTCGGAAATTAACATTCTGGTCCATCCAAGATCAAGAAGAAATACTTGGAGAAAGTTTGAATCCGACCACAATTTAACTGTCAATTGTTACGACGAAAGGGGTATGTGTGTGTGTTGGGGGTGGGGCAAATTGGGCCGGGAATTGACACTAAAGGAGATCCCTGGATACTTTTTTTTGGTATTTTTCTCCTATAAACTTGATCCACCCTCGGCACTTGACAAATTCTTCAGGATTTGTTCGGGCTTAACAATGACAGGTGCACATAAGCACTTACTCAGCCCCTAAACACTATTCCTAGTGTCAACTTCCAAGTATTAAATTGGGTTTTGGAAATTTCAGAAATATTACATATTCCCGGTTTTCACAGCGCTAATTATTAAGGATTATGTTCTTATCAGCTCCCTTTCAGTTAACATTGTTGTTGTTGTTGTCGTTGTTGTTGTCTTTATCAGTATAACTAGCAGAGACCCGTACCACGAAGCCCAAAGAGTATTTCTAATACTTAGCTGAAAAGTATTCATATTTACTGTTCGCTGCTTGTTCTTGATCAGATTCCTAAACAGTTTAGTATGCTGTTCATGTTACTACATGAAAGAACACAATTAGCACTGAACTTCGATTAGCAAGAACTTCAATATTTACATTTCTATTTCTATTGTAACTAGTCGAGGGAGCCTGGGAAACAGCGTTACACAATGACACACAGATCTCGCATTATTATACAGGGTAATATGTTAAACCTGCCTTTTGTCCAAAAGATGGTTAACTTTAAGCCAAAGTCAAAAAAGCAATTTCTTCACGTTGTCGTTGGAATATATTTCTGGCTCTTATAAAATACTATCGAGTTTTTCCTTGGAAACCCAATTTCTAATCCCAAAACGGCAGCCCAAACCAGTATATAAGGTAGTAAATACAAACATGGATTAAGAGTTTAACCCTGGGTTAGAACAACTTGGCCCAGGCGTCTATAAGTCGAAGCCGGCAGTCCAGCGTACAATGTTTTTGGAAGCGCACGCGCTTCGATATCAATACCGCGCTGACCGCTAAAGTAAGCGCCTGGGGACGAGGCAGATGTTAACGAATATTTATACCGATAGAAACTATGTTGATTTGATAATAGTCCTGTTCACGGTTCCTAAATTTGTAGCCAAGCCTTTGCATGAAACCGAGACGAAATTTGTCCATGCTTTGATACAAACCTTCTTTCTTTTGATGTGTAAATTATAACTATTGTAATGTTAAAACATTGCAACCCTCGCCTCAGTTTCAGGCAAAGGCTTGGTTACAATTTAGGAACTGTGAAAAGGACTATTGTTGCGAGAAAGATATAGACTATATAAGGGAATCTTAGCTATAGCTATTAAGTGTGAGTCTTGAAGTTGTTTGCGAATTGCCGCTTGAATCAGATTACTCTTGAATTGTTCGAAATTGAAAGTGTTTGGAAATTGAAAAACAATTATTAAAATAAAACATTTATTTGTCTCAATTTAGTACTAGAGATTATTTGTATTTATATTTTTAAAATATTTGCTTTACTCCATTTCTGTTCTTAATTGAATTAAAAATAAGAGTTCAGTTTTATACCTGTCTTTATTCCTTGCTGTCGAATCAGTTTAGTTCCTATTAACACTAGCGATTCCGATAATATTCTTTTAAATAATTAGACGAGACTCGTTATCGTGTATCTGTATTAGAATATATAATCAATTTTCAAGAAGTTGTTCTTGTTGTTTTGATGTTGACACGCACAATATATATAATAATACAGGACAAGTCGCAATGTTTAACACCGTTCTCTTTAACAGCAAATCCAACATACGTACGAAGCTGTGAAAGTTTAATTTCCATCCAAAGTGATATTTCAAGCCGTCCTGGCTCGGAAATACTGTGTGACGATATAATACATACTGGTGAGTAGTGGCAGATCCTCGTGTCACGCCATACATACTTTTGGTTCGTATATATTTTAATCGCGAGTTGGCTTCACAGCATTTCACTAGGCGACTGCTGGTAGCCTGAACATGTTGGTGTTCCTGGCTCCGGGGGGGGGGGGGGGGGGGGGGGGGGGGGGGGGGG
>JANVCH010022225.1:0-28651 GCA_025505405.1 Epizoanthus rinbou
TCTGCCAGAATAGATTCGCTCGCCTGCTATTGGATAATCCTAGTACTATACTACGATGAGGAATCCTAATACAAGAGGGGAATTGTACACGAGGGGAATCTATCTTTATAAATCTGCCAGAATAGATTCGCTCGCCTGCTATTGGATGATCCTAGTACTATACTACGATGAGGAATCCTAATACAAGAGGGGAATTGTACACGAGGGGAATCTATCTTTATACATCTGCCAGAATAGATTCGCTCGCCTGCTATTGGATAATCCTAGTACTATACTACGATGAGGAATCCTAATACAAGAGAGGAATTGTACACGAGGGGAATCTATCTTTATACATCTGCCAGAATAGATTCGCTCGCCTGCTATTGGATGATCCTAGTACTATACTACGATGAGGAATCCTGTTACAAGAGGGGAATCTCACACGAGTGGAATCTATCTTGCGTGCCAGAATACAATAGCTGTAGATTTGCTCGCCTGTTGTTGGATGATTCTGGTGCTAGGAGGAACTTTCCGTCGTGTGAACAGGGCCAACGGGCTTTTGATTGCGAAGAAATCGAAGAAATAACACTGTAACATGGATCGTTTTTTCCCCCTTTCTTTAGTACTTTGCGTCACGGAATCTATATATTGGTTACCTTTACAAAGCTTCTAAGAAAAAGGTCGTGTGAGAAATTTATTTCCGTTTTTTGACAGTAAGCTTCATTTTAACAAACATAATAATATTAATATTACATTTCTGATTAAGTAAAAGTTTTCAGATCAGTTCTTGGATGACTTTGAAAATTTGAAATCAATAATCGCGGTGCATAATTTTAGAGACACGCAAGTTATACCTATATTTAATCAGTTCCAATTTGAGTTGTAATGTTTAGTTTAATGTTGTTTATATGAGTTTCCTGAGGAATAAGAAGAGAATAATTTCGAGTTTCGTTTTATTATAACTACATTACTCTTTAAAGAATCGAAGAATACATGATCCCTAACTCGATTTATCTTAATAATTTGTTTATATTTATCGTTGTGTTAAATTCCCAGCGTTTCCTATTCAGGATCAAGAATTCAAAGTTTCCTATAGGAAATATAAAATTAAAGACAACTTCTAATTTGATGAAGCCGGACATTAAATGATGTCTTACATTAAGTCAACTTTAAAATCGTTTCCAGAAAACAGCTGCAGCGAAGATATATGGCAATAGAAAGAGATTATCGCTTTTTAAAATTCGTAAATATTACTTTCATACATCAAGAATATCCGAAGTAGTACTTTTTAAACAAGACTGGACAATAGTATCCTAGGAAAAGACAACATAGCAAATGCTACAAAATCAATAGTAATTTTACAATATCATTTATCGCCAATATTTTTTCCTGCATATAGTTAATGTGGACTTTGTGGCTCATCTCAAAAATACAATAAATGTTGATTATGTATTCTGAAACAAAAGTTAAAATAATATCTATTTTACTGAACAGAACTGCGAAAACCTGCATCGTTCAGTTTTCAATATAATAGAGCAAAACAATTGTTTTTGGTGAAAAGATTCTGTCTCTTCAATATCAATTATCAATTTCTGTTTTTGCAAAGTAAACAGATTTCAAAAAGCACTATCACATCTGTTCGCCGTGATGCAATTAAAGTTAGGTTATCCTAGCAACGGAAAAGCAGTTTATGAAATTTGTGCTTCAGTCCCATTTACCGAAATCCGCTGAAACATCACATCGTCTTGTTTAAATGATCCCTTTCGTGGTTAAATTTCAGTTAAAACTCGTCACATCAAACAACACTATCAAACAAAGGTTTCGCACAGTTATCACACACGCACCTTAGTCTCCAAAGCAAAGTATTTTAATATATTTTCTGTCACCTCCCGTGATTCTAATTTTTTCTTATGTAACTTTGCTATACTATAACAAACTATGAGTATGAGTTGAGTCGTTCAAACACTCGAATAAGATTGTATATATTCGAAAAACCGCCTTCATTATTTATCGGCTAAGACTGAATCCATAGTATCTTTTGGGATTTATTATATATGATACGAGAAACAAAACATAGTATAACTACGTATAGTAACAAAATACTTGAATCACTCTAGCAACATTTTGTGCCGTTCTCAATGGCAATATTACTAAAAAATAAAACTCCGGAACACAAAGCAATTGTGATGATAACATTTTGAGGAGTGCTTTTTGTTTCTTACCGACAAAACTTTGTTTCTAAATTACCCTGCATTTATCAATTAGTAAAACATGGGACATCTCGCAGATTCGATTAGAAAATAGAGGCGAACTACTGTATGCGAACGTAATTGAACGCTGTGGAAAAGATGAATTGTAAATAAAAATAAAAAATAATAAGAACTCGGACATTCCCGGTGAGAAATAATCTTACCTCAAACAGCTCACTTTTCATGACAGGATCACTTTTCAACTCACGTTTATCGATGAGCGACAGTTGGTGTTGTTGGTGTTCCCACGATATGTATATATATTCCAGAAGTGCTCATTTATGCATTTACAATCCTTTGCAGCCGATATTAATCGTACATTGCAACAAATATGTACAATAATTAGTTTGTATTATTTCCAAACCGAATACTCAAAATTTTGACCTTAGATATAGACATGCGTTCCCTTCTAAACATTTTCGCTGCTGTTTCCTATCATCCAAAACTAAATCTTACAAAAAAGATTAACACAACAAAAAAGAAATAATCCGTTCCGCTTATGACAGATTTTAATAACATTATGAATTCTTTTCTCAGCCCTATTTGATTGCTTTGGACAGAATGAAGGGTCGTGAGTGTCCTGTCACTTTGCACAATTTAATTCTCGTTTCCGATATTAATTATTAAAATAAAAAAATTAAATACTGCGCAATAATAACCGGTATCGATGAACCGCTCGATTTCGGGGAAACAAGAGAGAATAATATAGCACAGTAATTAAATATGGAAATCCCCCGAAGTTTAGGCGATCAGTAAATATGGATTTGCTACTAGTTGCTTTTCAGGATGAACAGGGATACATATTAATAGGGTGACCAGATCTGATACGATTCATCACTCCTCCAAGATAGTAAACCAGGGAATATACTTTTTGTCTTGGGAAACTGAGCACGATCAGCAACAACAAAGTTGTCAAAAAAATGTAGTTTTCTGTTACTATTGCGACATCACTTGTGTATTCCTCTTATCGGCCTTGTTTGAGTGAATAATTATTTCTTTGTTATCGGCTGGAAGTTTCGCTAATACATTACTAAGATATTAGAACATTATTGTTTACGACTCTTGTCGCTGTAGAAATATACGCCTGCATTGATTGCCTGCCATCATTTAAAATTGTTTTGGTTTGTGGAAAATTTGAATATAATCCATTTTGCTATTTCTTAGTGATAATAATAATAATAATAATAATAATAATAATAATAAAACTTCTATAGCGCTTATACAGGGAATGTTCTAAGCGCTTTACATAACAATTTAATGATAATATTATTTAGTGCTGTTGCTCAGTGTCAACGAATAGTTCTTCACAACAATACATTGTATAAATATAAAAGTAACAATAACATATACTTGAATGCCGCCAATATTTAGAGTAATAGATAAGATTATAAATATAATGGAGAAATCGGTGACCTGGGATATACTTGAAAGTAATACAAGTACTATTGAGGGAGAGGTCAAAATCCAGATTTAGGGGGGAGGGGAGGGGTGGGGTGCATGCAACCGACGACGTCCAGATCTAAATTTTTACTGAGTATTTAAATCCAAAATTTCTTCTTAATTAAAGGGAAAACATCTGGCAAAAACTGTATTTCTTGCTTCAGTGTACGCTGAGCGAACGGGTGATGCGTGGTTCTCCGGGTGCATGGGGCCCGTGTATGGTTCTCTCGCCGCTATTAAAGTGGTACGTGGGAATAGAGAACCTGCCATGTGTTTGGGGTGCTGTGGGTTGGATTCCCACTCGGAGCACTTGGGCGTTTTCCTCACAAGTTTTTCTTTTACAAGTACTATTGTTATCAAAGTTGGATTGAATCACTATGAACAAGTCTCCCTGAAGATATTAAGCAATCAATTAAGTCCTGAGGCAGACCCTGAAAATGATCTAAGGAAGATATTATCCTGTTGTAAGACGTTTACAGTGTTAATCTCAAAACTCGGTGTCAAGAACTTTTCAATAACTGATAAAAGTGATAGCAACACCCATTTCAACGATATAAGTGAGTTGCATGCAAGTTTCTAAAAACTTATTAACTACTTTTATGACAACCAGTGCAAGTTAGGTAAAAGTGATTATACAAGTTAAGCTGACAAATCCGTCGAGCAGTCGTAGATTCTATCCTACTTGTACTTATATCGCACATGGAATAGAAAGAATGGGCGCGTAACGGTGATGGCGCGTGCAGTTCCTAACATTTTCGAAACATTTCGCTTCACCCCATCCAATCCAGATATAATATATTACCAACTACATTAGTGAATATCATTTCAATGAAAGAAAGACAAACTGCTTTTTGCCAAAAGGGTAGGCAGAAGACGTAATGGCGACATTATTTGCACAGTTACATCCGTATAGTGACATGTATCACCAATAAAAATGTAAGCTCCTACTAATCAGTGTCAACAGTACTCCCTGCATGTACGTCAGTGCGCTCGCATGCAGCCAAATGTGTTTACACTTCGGCGTGTGCCGTTTGTTTTCCCCGCTCCAAGAATATCACGTCCGCACAGAATAATTCAATCGGGTAAAGTAAATAGCCTGGTTCCAAAAGCAGCTTAGTGAGTAATCTAAGCTTAGACCTAATTTTAAATTAAATTGAGCTGTAACTTCTGTTTACTTAGGTAATCCATTTATAACTTACCGCTTTCATTATCTCAGAATTTGTAGCCCTCCAAATCAGTCTCTAAGGAACTGATTACATTTTAATCATTGAACAGCATTTATTGGCTTGTTTATAAAGAAATCGGGACCCTTCGTTTCTAATTTCACCAATTACCAGAATATTGTCGTATGCGTGTGAAGCACGCTATTGACCGACTGCTGACATGACACCATAGCCGTCACTATACTGTCGCGATCAGTTGTACTAACATCGCATTTGTATGTAATACTGTAATAACTTGAGCCGTGTCGCAAAGAGTAATATCCCACAACGTCACGGGCACAACTCGTAAAGTTAGCATATTCTTTTAAAAAAATTATATATATTTGTTCTTCAGTTTTATACAAAGTATTGAAAAAATATCCGTATAGAAGAAGGCAGTCCGGCGTTTCTTTACTAGTTGGAGGAGATTTGAAGTAGGCCTTTGGGTCCCGAAACGAAGTACCGGGTGTATAACGTCTTTTCGATTTAGTTTCTGGTTGCACATCACTATGAATAATGGTTCTTTTAGTACACAGACTAAACAAAATACCGACCTTTTCTAATTTTAAATATTTTTCTCGCATTTTAACCCTCAACTGCTCAAGTAAGAAATAAGGAAGATATTTATTTTTACCATGTATTCTGGTATGTATGTGTATATACGTCACTCAGCTGTGTTGGGAGTACAACATTTTTACAACGTATACAAGAAAATATAACTATTTCAGTATTGAGAACGATTACTAGAATGTTTATGTTGTACGTTATACTTTGTTTTAGATGTTGAATAAAAGGGCAGTAATTCTAAGGTACTGCACATCTACAATTTTGCATTTCGCTCTCTTGCTAGCAACCCTGTGGAAATATAAAATAGTAATGACGCCTTTTCCCGTGCAAATCGGCTATCTCTGAACACATGAACAGTTCTATCTCAAAGTGTTTGCTCTCTATTTTATGAAAAGCAATAAAATGAATATACCGAATTCCGAATTAGGGTGAGCTGAAAACTAGTAGTTCTGTTTTGTATTTTTCTAAAATGGAATACTATTCAGTTGAACAGGTCAGAGTTTTTATTCCGTATAATCTTATTCCGGACTGACGGTCAACCAAACGCGCCCTTAGCGCAGTATCTTTGACACTCGTTGTAAAACAAATGTGTTATGAACTGAGCAAAAGATACTTAAAACTGATGACGTCGTTAAATTGTACAGTGGGACAAAATATTTATGTATAAAATGTCAAGGTATTTATTAAGTTTTCTTGGAAATAATTATGTTGGAAGTTCCAAAAAATTAAAGATCAACACACATAAATAAGGGTGAGGTTTATTGCAAGTTATCACCACAAAATTATTTTTATCACAGGATTAGCAATTATTGTCATTAATAATGTTAGAATTGTCTTTGCTATTGATTAAGATTACATGTAAAATTGAAACTCTACTATTACTCAGCATGGATACGATATGAGATGCATCAACAGTAAACATTACATGACCAGAAGATGCACAAATGTTGTATGTAAAGTTACTGTTTTAAAAGTATTATATTCTCAGTAAAGCAGTAGCGTTCATTAGTCGTTATCTCTCAAGTTCAATTTAGGAATATTGACAATATTGGAACTCGTGATGTCGACTGTAGTACGACTGTTTCTTGTGGCAGTTGTCCAACTAAATACTAGAGATTACAGACTGAAAAGCTGATATAAAATATATAGATATATATATTTATTTTACTTTGTATTATCATAGTATCTTTGTATTGTAGGTAATTTTTTCTTTCTATTTTTTCCTCATTTCTAATATAATGAAATATTTTCCGCTTGACCACAGCCGCTTAACTCGACTAGCCTTTTGCTATTTTTAAGTGGCTGTGATCCTCCAAATTCAGTAATAAATACCAATTACATATCTCTATTTGGAAACTTCTTGAGGATTCAAATAAAGTGTTGTTGTTGTTGTTGTTCAAGAAAAAAGCTTCGATGCTGATGTGGCGATATAGTGGCGCATTCAAAACAAGTATCACTCACTAGCTCCCTAATTCAGTATCGTTTTGATAAGATTAAGAGCATCGACTACCCCAAAATGTCAGGAAAATATCTCAAATATAAGATTCAATAAATTTAGGACAAACAGATCATTGAAAATCTCCTTTTAATTTTGAGTAATAGGAATTCAGCTGATAAATATAATTTTTTTCATTATATGTCATATTTAAAACTAAAGGTTATGAAGTATAAACGTATCAGCCTTGTATTTACATCGAACCGCTGCCGACTGACTAATGATTTTATATCATGATTCTGTTATTTGTGAAAACTTGCACCGACGAAAACGCAGACACACACACACACGCACACACACACACACAGACACACACACAGACAAACTGACTGTTAAATATAACTAGAACCGTTGCGCCATTTAATTGGCGTCATTGTTTAGCAAGTAAACACTTTGAATATAAATAATGCAAGCTCAAGTGGCTATACTCCCACACAAATATAGGGTCTTTGAAATCGAATTTCTTGCATTCTCACGGACCAACCTTACACGTTAGACGAGTAATCCTTCAGAAAGTTGTAACTCGGACAGTTCCTTCCTTACTGACATCAGTACGAATCAGTTTTGTTGCAAACAGCATGACTACTTTAACTTCTGAGGACATACATTTCCTGTTTTCAAAACTGGTCTTTCACTTCTTTTTTCTGTTCCGAACTGAAACGGATCTAACAGATTTTTATTTTATTTTTTATTATAACCATGATTTTTTTAAATTCCGGGTGAAGAGGCGGAAGAGGAAGGAATGGATCTTTCTTTAATTGGTACTATTATAGTATCGCCAATCTGACAACGGAGGAGGGGGAGGGGGAGGGGGAGGGATTGCTGGTGAATAATGGAGGCAGATGTGTATTACGATAACCAACGTTTTAGCCGACATACCTAGTCAGTCATGCTGATATATTACCTATTTACTATCTTTTACATAAGTTAGTTCGTGAACCCTCAAAAGGACTCATACCTGCAAGCGGTTGTCCTCCTAATAACCAGGTTTTGAGGACATAAATTGAACATTGGAAATAGGGCAGCCCTTGGGGGGAGGAGCCTTGGGGAGCAGCCCTTGGGGGGAGGGATAATAGGGCTACCTAGCAGCCCTTAGTTTGTCTTCTCTCGGAACAGAAAGGAGGACCCAATCCGAGTCTGCAACACCGAAATAATAAGGAACAAGTTGGAACAAAGTAACAGATATATAAATATATAGAAGCTAACGCTCGTTTCCGTACCCCCCCCCCTCCCCCTCCTTGTTGTATGCATCCAGCACGGTGGAGAAAATGTACTTGGATTACAATTACAAAGAGATTTCTTTGATAAAAATGAACCGCTATCAAGATAAAATAAGTTGTTCATCACATGCTACTTTCACTTCCTATAAATCCGGCCGGCAGACGTTAATAATGTTGCATCAACATGGACTTTATATATATATATGCATGCAGTGTAGTGGCGCTGTATCCCTGGTGCGTTTTTTGAGGCAACAATTTATTGATGCAAAAACTAATCATCTGCTGACGAATTTATTTGTCGTGTTACTTTTACTTTTTAGTCATTTGTTATTGTTGTAGGTCTCAATAAACAAGAAATTTTCCGCTATTGAAAATAACAAAAATCGATCAGTAAAATTCCTATATTATTTTTCGAGGTAAACTGACTAAGTTTTAAAATATTCATTCAGATATACCGCGTATTTCTATGGAGAAATCTAATCAACTTTCCCATGAAGGAGAAGACGTAACTCAGACATTATCATTATCACGTCTGCTATAGTGAGCTTTCAGTTATTTGTCGGACAACTTTTTGAAGACGAAGTGAACGGAAGCTACTCGGCATTGGGGTACCTCCAGCTAATGAAAAAGAAGAAAATATTATTCACGCGCGTTGAGCACATTTTATGAAGAACTTTTTTAGGCGTGTGCAGGCAGTAGTTGTTTGTTTTGAAATTGCGTCGTACGTCAAGCAAAACATACAACAACTTCAGCTGTCTTTTTTCATTTCGAGCTCTTTTCTTGCTACCTAGTTGCTCAGTGCTTGGCCAAACGGAGTCATACTCAGCTGGAAGATACTGGGATCCAGACTGACAAAAAATACTAAACAGAGCGGTGTTATCCAAGGTCTACTATACATCTCAAAACGTGAACACCAGTTCCAAACTATACTTTAGAAAAATAATTTATTCTATTCAAATTATGAAAGAGGAACTATAAGACTTGGTGAGAAATTGGTGATTTTAAAAATTGAACAATTATCAAAATCATTGTCTCTAGGAAACCGTTTCATAAAGCTCTTGAATGAATCTTGAAACTCCAGCCAAGAAGCGATAGCTGAGAATATTCAAAGTAATAAACTATGATTAACAGTGAAAGATAAAAATACATTGAAATAGTATTCTTCAACCGACCAAAACGTCTGTTTCATTATTAGAAGTTTCTTATCAATCAATACATAGATCTATCTTTGTACCTCTTCAAACGACAGTTTGCCGCCTTTGCTGAAACTTATTTCTACCAATCGTGAAGGACTGCCATTCACATCTTTCATATAAATATCGATAGCTTTCTGGCTGGTTTTGGCCTGATGCTATTAATTGCGTGTTACTAACACAAACGTTAACTGTAGATTAATCGACATACACATGTGTATACTCGCCCCTTCTCCACAAGTTCAGCGGTTAGTACCAGCAACTCGCTCAACTGCTATTCCCTGGGCAACATTTCTCGGCCGAAAAATTGGCTGCTCAACAACCATAGTAAATACTTGTATATGCCGTCGCTTGTAAAATGAGGAACTTAATGACTACGGGATATAAAATTTTAAAATCTAACAGCATGCGGCTAATTCTTTGATTTCGCCGTATTTCAAAACAGTTTTAGAACTCCATAATTAGATCATTATGATCCAAATAGAGCCAGATTGACTTCCCGTGTGTTATCGAGCTATTATTCTGGTTTTATCTCTATCTAGTACAGGACAGGAAACTAGTACGGAAATTCTTATCATTTTCATTTCAATTCAGTTTATTCCAATCTGAATTTCAATTCTTTCAAGTAATTACTAGTATGTAGTGCTACAGTCCTCGGTGATACTATTTTTAAAAATGTATATATAGTTCCCAGATACTTTATAATAAAGATATAACTTTATTGGAGTATAACCCATAATGAGTACTAGTGGTTTCCAGCTAACACTGTAACAGTTACAGATAACAGCTAACAGTTATATATTTTACATTTATTGACAGAGTTTACCGACTTACCTTAATTTAAATCATAAATGAAGTCACTCAAGTGTTATGTCTTTTCAGCAGGAAAGTCGTAGTTTCTAAATTGGCAACTGTAGTGATATAAATTATAAATTATAAAGAAACAAAGTGAAAACTGGATGTAACTTCAGTCATGCGGGAGATTTGTATGACAATACAAACTAAGTGAAACCCTGCAATTCCTAGCAACTGTTGGCGTCGGTCAGAAATTAAAAGGCTAATCTTGTAAGATGTTTAGACACCGCATGCCACACTTAAAGGAGCTAGGGGGAGGGGTGGTGTGCTTGTCAGTCGGTCACATGAATATCTGCCACGTGATCAGTTGATGTGAATAAACACTGCATAAACGAGTTTCAGGTATTTTTGCATTTCAGAGCAATTAGGAATTTTAGGGAATGTTACAAGAATGTAATTGCGGTAAATGTGGTAGCTCTTACCTACTTTTCATACTCGAGAGCTGGAGGATACGACATTGGTGCCTTTCTCCGACTTCAGCTCAATGATTATAGTAACTGTTTACTATCTCATTTTATTTTTATACTGTAGACTTTGCATATTAACTTATTACTGTAAGACGTATTTTCCCGACATATATTTATACAGTACCTTCTATTAGACTATTAAGGCATCATTGCCCTTTCTTTAAACGTTTGCATGAAATATATTTTAAAATATGCTTTTCGAAATCGCTCAATTTTCGACCCTTCCTCGAGTAAATTTACAACTTTAGGATGTTTTGCGACAGAGCTGCTTTCACTTCGAACTCGCCAGAATCCCGTATTCTTTTTTGAGCTTTTAAGGAAACCAGAATAGTTCTGTGGAGCACTTTTCCTTGTCTAACAACTTACGAGGCTGTCAAGCTGCGGTTTTACTTCAAGTTCAACCTATTCTTGTATTTATGCAAATTAGTAAGTCGGCTAATTTTTAAAAACAGTTTTCCCTATACTTAATTTTTTTCTACATTCTGGGGTATTTTCGAAGTCAGTTATACCGCAACTGAAAATACTTTCCCGCTACATTTAGTTTAAGATTTGATCACATGTTGACTGGACTATAATTATGTTTTGTAATAATGCCGGTTAGTTTCTTCAAGCTCTTTGCCTTTCTAGCACTATTTTAAAACAATTTCACCGGACAGTTTCGATATCAGGCTTCCTGGCTCTACATGCTTCCCAATAATGAGCCGCATTAGGAGACTGGGACTGACCTGTTTAACGTTTGATTATGTTCTAGATCTCTCGTGCCTTTGTTAAATCTATAATATTTAAATCTTTCCAAATAAAGAGCCCAGACTGATGGAAAATTCAGAAGCTTTTGAAAGTTTATCAAATATTTCGATAGTACCAGCTCGATAACATTTTGTATTAGAAACTTAATTCCGCATATAATATAAAAACAGGGTTTTAAATGTTCGTTACCGGTCCGGTTATGAACTCCACAACTTGTATCTCAACACTTTCCGCCGCGTGTAGATCGAGTTGAAAGTCTATTGACTGATTTCAAACCGGCGAGGAACTGGAAAGTAACCAAGAAGTTGAACTATCGGAGACCGCGTTAAAACATTCTTAGATTTTGTATATCTTTGTACCAGATATTGCGTGAATATAGGTAGTAGTACCTGAGGGCAATTTAATTTGAGTAACAACAGGAAATGGGGTATTACTATTAGTAGATGAAACACGACATGTCTAACACATGCACACGATATATATGTGGCCAAAAGGATAGTTCAGTTAACCATTAAGAATATAGGACCATGCATTAGTAAAGGGTTTGGGAGTGTCTCATATGTGTTGAGTTTCAGGAATGTAAGATATAAAATGTGAGCATAGTCAGAAAACGTTTACTCATCTAATCTCAGTTGTAGTGAAGTGACAAAAATGTTAAAATCCGTGAAACTCAAAGTGGTTGTTGTAAATTACTGTCCATGGAGGCAAGTTTACGATAGAACGATTTTCACCAAATGTTTGTCTGGTTTAGGGAACTCTTTGATAGTGCTTATCAGTGCAATAGAGTACATTACCCTACAAAGCTCTACAACATGTAGTTGTACTGACGAACACGCAGAGTTATTCATGTATTTCCAAAAGACCCGGCTCTCAGGCGAAAATACAAATCGCTGTTGGAAACAAAAACATCAACTGGACAAGCCATTCCAAGTTATCTGGTTTTCACACTGGAATGGTGGAGACAGATTTTCCTCGGACGACATTGGGGCAATAGTAACTTTTGTTTATAGCTTATTTGCCAACGTCTTTGTAACAACCCGGAAACGCCTGATATCAACAGAAGAAGCTATTTCCAAACTGCAGCACAATTTACCAGTAAATGGACTGAGCAGACAACACGTCATGATCATGACGTCAGTAAAGGAATGAAGTTTAGAAAACTTTACACAATTTGACATTTCCTGTGACATGGTTTCTCGATCGCAGGCACTTTGGAAAAAGAGCTGATATTTGTGCTGATTAGTTGACGTTCATAAGTGTCATAAATTGTAAAAGCATAATACTAGAAAGAACAAAGTTTCACTTATAAGATTGATCAACTAAAAGTTGATACTGTTATGTTTTTCGACGTGAAGATGGAAAAATTGAGCTGACATTTCGAGCGCTAGCCCTTGTTCAGAGTGAAACACGAAGCACGAAGGACTAACGCCTATACATTTTCTCAAATATTCCATCTTCACCTCGAGAAACATAACATTTCTTATTTCATGCCATCGTTTAGCCTACTCGCCAGCTTAGCCGAAAATGTAGTGTTCTAGAAACTAGTCTACGGGAGTTTCATGACAGCGACCCCGGCCCTGGCTAGTTAACATGTTAGCCTGATTTATGTTGCTTATTAGTATTGCTATTGCAAATTCATTATTTATATTTCATTCAAATAATTACAACTATACATAACATAGTTAAAGTCTGATCTACAATTGTACTGACATTAACTAATTATTCACAACTCGCTTTTAGTAAGTCTTCCAAACGACACTCTGGTGTATATATAGTTACTTGACTAGCTTGACTGTATGCATGTTTTGGCTAACTTTGTGAATAGCACCATTCATTAGAAGGATATAGTTATGTTACCTGTTCGGCGAGCGTTCTTCCCATTACTAATGACACTAGTCTAATGACTAATGTTTATCAGCTAATTTCTGATTCCTAAATAAGTGCCACTCACTCGTGTCGTACTATTATACTGTGATGCTTCAGGTTTATTGACGCACCTTTGGCTCTGACATAATTATAATATTATTAACGGAAATATGCAAGGCGTAAACAAAGTTATTAAAAATATTGGGTGATAGATTAGCGAACACACTATGCAACAGTGTAGAGGTCGATAGAGGACGTCAGGCCACATTTCCTTTGTTGTTTAAGCGTGCCAAACATCGTGGAGTTCACTAGTGTAATGTTCACTTCAAGGTCAGGTAAACAACGGAAACAATTCCACCGCGGAAAGGAAACTGTTTACTAGTCTTTTTTTAGAAACCTGTTTCAGGCAAAGAACACGATATTTATATATTTTGTTTTCTTTAACTCTGCAAACTTTGAGTTAATTTTGACCTAATAGCATTCGGCATTGTTCGTGTGAAGTGTTCAACTCTCAGTGATATTAATCCAATATCTATAATTTGTTATGATGATTTAAAAATACAAAAGTTGACACGAAAAGGGAACCCTCAATTTTGTATTTTTCATTACCGTCACATGAAAAGCTACACATTTAGTTGTTATAGTTAGAGCAAAGGAATATACTGGATATATTAAACTGATGGTCCTCATATGAGGATACTCTTATGGGCGTATTTGGGTGCAATTTAACTGAACGGGATTGAAATTGCCAATACCTGTCTGCAATTGAATTACTCCATACACAGTGACAGATCAATAAGGAAAGCGGATCCTTGAATAGTTGCAACCGTGCTTTAGTGTATGAACTATAAGGTGTGAGCTGAATCTACTATCTATTAATAATAATCATTGAATATTCTTTTGTATTTTGACAGGACCTCTACCCTGTAGCGAGTGCAAACGAAAAAAAGAGACAAAATCCGCTTCGTGTGTCTGTCGCTGAGTTGGACGCCAGAACAAGTAAGTTGGCTTCAGTTTTGCCATGAATCCAACAAGGAGATAATATCTAAATATTATGAAGTACTATGTTGGAATTTAACAAGATAATGCTTTGATATTGGCCCACATAAGTTTTTTTATTGTCAAATTATGTCCAAGCGTATCTATACAATGTGGATTGGTTGGAAATTACTAGCCAACTCAATTATGTCATAATGATTCAAATCGGTTTAGTCTTATTTACAACAGTCTCTTAGTTGCAACGTAAGCCAAAAAACTTCCACCCATCCCCTTCCTAATCAATTGGATCGGCTCTTCAATCTAGACAAGTACAACAAATTATAGTTGGTCTCGGATTTTCTATTCTCGAGTATTATATTCTCTGATTTTCATTCTCGAGTATTATTATTATCGGATTTTAATTCTCGGATTATTGTTATTCACGAATTTTTTAAAAACACCATATGCGACACAGCGATGTTTAGTGAAAATATAAGTGACCTAGAATAATATTTAACACAAAACGACAAATATTAAATGGCTAACAGCGAATATTTTATCAAATTCCATAGTAAAAGCCAATTAAAGCGACAAAGTCACATTTTCACCATTTATGGATTTCAAATGCTAATCACGTCTCAGACAGAAGTTGATTTACTTAAACAAATTCACCACGTGACCCGCAAGAACAGAAGATTACTGCACAAATATAGCAATCACACCACAGCAATAGGCCATTTCCGAATTACGCGCCACTGCCCACAAACAATAACTTCAAAGCGAGGCCAGGTGCCAAGTTTTCATACATTTGCTGTAGTTTTGGCACCTGGCCTCGGTTTGAAGTTATTATTTGTGGGCAGTGGCGCGTAATTTGGAAATGGCCCATTGTAAAACATTCAAGGATTTAAACTAGTGTATACTTTTTAGCATATTACCTTAACATTTTATAAGCAACCAAATATTCTACTTTTAACTAATTGCCGGTAGACGATCGACCCCATAAGTATATGGCTTTAAATTTTATCTATTATTATTATTATTATAGCTTGTGCAGACACACTGTAACAAACATGATTATACCTCCAGAAGCAAGCTTTCTTTCTCTTGCTTCAACCTCTCATTGTCTGTTCGCTGCTCGATGAACTCTTGGTTGGCAATATCGGCTTCGTGCCGGGCCTTGTCTCTGGCGGTCTCCAAGTTCATGTTATCAGTTTCCAGTTCAGAAATCTTCTTTTTCGCAAAGACGAGGCTATCGTCCACTTTCTTCTTCTGTTTCTGTTTCTCTTCCAAGCTGTACTCAAGTGTTCTAATTTTGTCTTCATATGACTCCAGCTCAATCTCCAGGCGTTCCTTGTCTCGCTTGGCGCCGTCAAGTTCTTCAAAGTCGAAGGGATTACTTTCAACTTCCTGAACAGTTGCCACCTTTAAAAAATAATGATATTAGTGCTTGTGTGGAGAAGCTAGAGTCTGGGGCAAGAACATGCATGGACTTTCACATCCATTTCTTACATATTATCAATCCGTCTTCTCACACTAGTATAATATGTTGTAAAAATGCTGTACTGACCTAAGTCTACAAAATCGATTGATCTAAAGGGTAGTAATTACTGGTTGGTAATTTAGAATTACTGGCTGGTGCTCTGCGGAACAAGAGTTTTTGCTTGCCCGAGAGAAACATTCTTAAACAAAAATTCATTTTCCACAGAGAAACAAGTCAGCAATATTAAACGCTAAATTGGAGAGAAAAACTTTTCAGCTGTGGATCATAAGAATTTGCTTCCGGAAATAAGTAATATCGATTGGTTTGTTTAGCCAATCACAATGCGCGTACTATTTGAATGATAAAAGGTATATATATACTATACATATAAGGTATTGACAGGCAGACAGCAGTCCTATGGTAAAGTGTCCTAACAGAGTTTCTGAGCTGTATTCAGCGGTCTGGCTAAGCTCCTCAACTGCTGAACCCTTGTACTGCATGTAAACAGGTAGCTGAAAAGCCCCGCGGGGATATCTGTAGATATCTGTATCTGCATCTGCATCTGCATCTGCATCTGTATACTAGTATGTATCTGTATCTGTATCTGTATCTGCATCTGCATCTGTATCTGCATCTGTATCTGTATCTATTGACCATGTGCCCAGAAGTTGCGATCTTTCAATCAGTTTTCAATACACACTCGGGATTCACAGAATTATTGTTATGTATGTTCTTTACCTGTAAAATAGGCTGTTCAGCCTCCCTTTCTTCCAGAGTTTTCTTAAGGTTACCGCACTCATCATCTTTCTTAAGCAGATCCAATTTAAGCTTTTCAGCCTCTTCTTTACTCATCTTATGATCCAGGTCACTTTCTGACAGCTCAATTTGGAGCTTGTGGAGCCTAAACTTCAGATCTGTGTTCTCTACGGCTAACTTCTCCTTTTCAGCTCTGAAGTCAGTTACGTCCTCACGCAGACGATCGATTTCGCTCTCTTGTAAGTCTTTATCGTTCTCAAGGCGATCGATTTCGTGCTTGCTGTCTGTCAGCTGCTTGTTGTGAACATTGCACGACTGTTGTTGGTCCCAGAGCTTCTGTTTAAGGTCTTTCAGCTCTTTCTTGAGTTTTTCGTTCATGTTGTCAGTTTCTTTAAGAACCCCTTGTAGTTGCGCCTCCTTATTTCTCAACATCTGGATGTCATCTTCCAGGGACCAAACCTGAAGGAATATGAAATACATATATGAGCTATATTCTTTAGTAAAAAATGGTGTAGAATCAACAATTTGGATATAACAGACTATATACATACATACAAACATACATACACACACACACGCGCGCGCGCGCAAACATACAAACACATACATATATATACATGCATAAACATCTATTCATATATACATACATACATACATACATACATACATACATACATACATACAAAACATACATACATACATACATACAAAACATACATACATACATACATATATACATACATACATACATACATACATACATACATACATACATACATACATACATACATACATACAATAATACATACATACATACATACATACATACATACATACATACAAAACATAATACATGCATGCACACCCACACTCACGGACCGTGGACACACACAGTAATATACCTGGCTCTTATATTTCTGCAGTTCACGCTCAGCATCGGCTTTAGCTTCGTTGGCAGCTCTTAAGAATGATTCCAGTTCTGAATTTCTTCTTTCTAGTGCCATTAGATCTTTGTTACGGCCATCGAGAGAGTCTTCGCTAGACAGTCGAGATTCCAACTCAGTAATGCGACTGGACGCGTTCGCTAGTTCGTCATTCAAGTCGTCGATCTTCTGCTCAAGAGAGATCTTCTCATTCTCCAGTCTGGACACTAGATTCTTACTAGATTGCAGCTCTTGTTCCAAAGCAGTTACCTGGCAAGATTAACTTAGCTTTTAGTGCTATTGTCATCTTAAACAACAACATATTACCAGTACCTTTAGTACCATGATTACAAATAATCAGTGTATCAGAACTAGGTGATAGCGCAATGCTAATACTTCTTTGTATTTCGTGCTTTTGTACCACGTATTTTCTACGACTTCGAAATTGAATTCAGCAAAGAAACCAAAAATATCCACCTCGATTTAAATTCCGTGTTTAACATTATTTTTATTTTGTTTCTTATTTGATAAAAGAAGGAAAATAGATCGCGTAATAGGACAAATAGAAAATACTTGGGATTCAAATGAGGCATTCGTAACCTAAGTGACACTAAACCTATCGATCAGTAAAGTATTAATCAATAGTTTGCTCAAATGCTAGCATGTTATAGCCTTGTAAAACTGCTTTCAACCTACTCTCTTTCGCCACTGGGACAGCTGCTCCTTATCCTGTCTGTGCATGTCCTTAATGCTTTGGAGGTTACTCTCCAACTCGGTTATTCTGTTATCTTTGCATGAGAGGTCATGTTCCAAGGACTCGTTCTTTCTTTCCTCCTCTTCCAACTCATTCTCCGTCTTGGCAAGTTTCTGTTTCAGCTTGAAAATCTCGTTACGCACGCCCTCCTTCTCTCTCAGTGCTCCTTGATAGGATGACTCCAGATCCGAGATTTTCTTCAAACTCATTGTATCTGAACCACGACGCTTCTTGCTAACATTGCCTTGTGCTAGCTGGTTCTGCAGCGCCTGATATTTCTTCTGTAATACTGTTAACTCATTCTGAACCCTTCCCTTCTCGTATTTAAGAGCGTCAAGTTGGATCTTTAATTCAGATATCTGCTTCTTACTGTTGTTGTTTTCTTTCTTGTACTTTTCAAGCTCTTCTTCTAGGGCTTCCTTTCTTGCTTCCAGCTGCGCATATTTCTGGTTCTGATTGATAATTTGAAGCTTTAGTTTTTCGATTTCTTTCTGTGCATTCTGATACTGACGCTTGTATTCTGCAAATGAGACATTGACAGACTTCACTTCGTGTTTAAGCTGGTCATTCTCTTCTCTCAAGAGCGCGATTTGGTTGTCTGCATCGTGGAATTTCGAATCTCTCTCTTTCATCTGTAGCTGCAGTTTTGACAGTTGATCCTGTGCTTTCTGATAGTCTTCGCGATACTTTTGGCATTTCTTTCGAAGGTTTGAGACCTCGTCCCCGGCTGAAGATCCACCAGTCTTCAAATACTCAATCATGGAATCCCTTTCCAATAGTTGTTTCCTCAGCATATCAATCGTTGATTGTAGTTGCGTAATTGTGGAACGTAGGTCATCTATCTCACTCTGCGCTTTCCTAAGTTTGCTCTTTGTCTCCTCTAGTTCTATGCTCAAGGTTGAGTTATCTTTCTTTGATCTCTTTAGCGCTGCCTGTGCATCCAAGTACTTTACATGGAGGTCTTTTAGATGTTTGTTTAACTCTTCATTTTCCTTCCGCTCTTGGTCTAGAGCTAATTCTTCGTCATTCAATTTTTCTCTCAACTGGAAGATAGCACGGTCAAGCTCATCTTTCTTCGCATTGCTGGCATTCAGTGACTCTTGTGCCGTTAGTAGCTGCTTTCGTAGCTTTCTGATTTCTTTTTCTTGTGACGCAATGTCACTCCTGAGGCTCTCAATTAATTCGTCTTTATCGTTAGACTTGTCCCCATCGTTGATGATGGCTAGATACTCCTGCACCCTGCGTTTTTCTTTCATCAGTTCCTCATTCTTTTGCTGTAGAGCTGCCAATGCATCATCAAGGTCGTTTTGAAGCTGTCTTGATTTAGCTTTCTCAAGGTCCAGCTGAGTCTACGAAACAGACGAAACTTTTGTTAGTATATTTTCAGTACTGCTGTGCAAGTATTCGTGAACCAGTGTATTACCAATTGACCATATCGAAAACGATGGCAACTGGTACATTTACCCATAATTCTTAGCGCACGAAAACTCTAAAAACACTCATACATATGCACTGAAAAGTCCTAAAACCTTCAAACCTAGCATTTACAATGTTTTTAGTACAGGGACGAATTTCGCAAAATATATGGCTTTCTATGTGCTTATTTGTTGTGTTTTAGGCTCGCAAGGTATTGTGGTTAAATGTATAGCCGCCATCTTTTTTTAGTACGGTCAATTGTACCATTCGTTGAATGAATGAATTAATGATTGAATGAATGAAACCTTTATTTAGAAGTGGACGTTCTTTACTATGTATCATTCTTCTTTAATTTCTCCATCAGCTTTTTAACTATTATTCAATCAACTAAAAGAAAAAAGTGGTTGAACATTATCGCGTTCCTCCATCAAAAATTACTGCTTCTGCAATTCACTCAAGCGAAATATATAATTGTTACACACCTCAACATCGGCAACTTTATTCTGAGCTTCCTCCATATCTTTGTTGAGTCTTTTTATTTCTCCTTCCTGACTTTCACAAGTCTCCTTCAGAGGGGTGAGCTCATCCAGAGCGCTTTCAAGCTCCTTTTCTAGCTGCAACTTCTTGTTGTTGGCGATTTTAAGTGCGGACTCAAGCTTGGAACACTTCGATTCTGAAGCTAGCAGGTCATCCTGAAGTCGTTTGTTCTTGTCTGCCAACATCTATAATAGTTTGTATAAACAATGGCGTTAAATGTTACATTCTAGGTGGTTAGAGTATTAAAATAATTGTGAAAAGCTGGGTAAATAAATGGAACTTAATCCCCCAACTAGCAACAAAGTTGTACCTGTACTGTGTTTTAGTCGCATATGAGAGCTGTCAAAAACCAATATTAATAATCTATAAATAATTATTTAGGGTATAATAATTTATACATTTCCGTCCTCTAGAGATGTTTAGTGCTCCACTGTGATTAATTATTGCTTGTTCCATGTTTGATACAAGCTGTAACAACATCCAACAACCAAGATTTGAGCTCTATGCAAGAACAAAATCAGATTCAGGCAAGATGAGAAGCAATGTTTTAACGGTCACTGAAGTAAAGACAAAAGCTGGTTCAATAATAAAAGCTCAATAATAAATAATTAATGTAAAATATTTTGAAAATATCGCTACATGCGTTTCTGCGGACACTATATATCAGAACGTAATGTTTTCAGTTTTATATTCTTGTGACGTCACAATATTAGGGACCATGATGGCGTCATAAACTCTACCAATATGTTATCTGCCAAGCAAGAAACATTTCCATGAACTTATAACCACGGGACATTAGTAGTAATGTTAATTGGATATATCTTAGCAGCCAACTTTTTCTTTTACTTCAGTGCCCCGTTAAACGCTACAAATAGGCACACCTTCTGGTCACGATCGTTTCTCCTTATTTGGCGGTTCAACTTGTCGTTCTCATTTTGAAGATTTTTTAGTTCCTCTGGGTCAGCGCCGAAGTCCATGGGAGGGTCGGCGTATACTGATTCAACTTGTGCGACTTGTATTGGTGCAATCTGCATCTCGTCCTGAGCAGCAAGTTGAGCCTTTAGATCAACGATAGTACCTTCCAAATCTTTCTTTGTCCTTCGAAGAACGTTCAGCTCTTTCTCATTTTCATCGAGCTCTCGATTCAATTCGTCGATCTTGTCTTCTAGCTCGTTAATTATCCTCTTTTGTTCTTCGAGTTCCCGACGAAGTCTTTTGACCTCCTGTTCCATCTGTTCATTTTCATGCTCGGCTTTGAATCGTTTGTCATTTGCCTCCTGAAGCGATCTCTCCAGTTCATCAATTCTTTCAATGGCGTCCTGAGCATCAGTCATGGCACGCTCTCGATCTGAAATAAGTTTCTGTTGTTTTTTCTTCAGCTCAGCGACTGAACTCTTTAAGACCAAGTTTTCATCCAGCATCTGTGTTGGGAATATTATAGTAGAGTGATCACTGAATGAACAAAAAATGTATTGACATTTTACGATTTCTGGATGTTAAGTTTAAGTTTAAGTTTATTAAATCTTTACCGAGGAGGCCTACATTTACAAATTTACTCTATCAAAGGCCTATAGTCTATAAAATACAATTTGAAATACAAAATACAAAAAATCTATACTAAGTTATATACAAAACGGAACTATCGAAAGAGCTATGTAAACATTAATCCATGTTTGTATTTACTACCTTAAAGACTGGTTTGTGCTGCCATTTTGGGTCTAGCAACTGGGTTTCCAAGGAAAGACTCGATGGAATTTTATATGAACCAGAAACATATTCCAACGTGAAGAAATTGCTTTTCGAATTTGGCTTAACCCAGGATTAAAGTTAACCATCTTTCGAACAACCGGGCCCTGCAAATTAAAACGAACAAAAGAAAGCAAACTATTTTAAAAATAGTAAAGCCCATTATTTTAGGATCTGTTTCACGGGTTAAGTAAAATCAATCTAATTAATTTCAGATCTATATTTATAAGTGATGCTATTTTAAGTTCGTCCCAAGCCACTAAAACAACAACAACAACAATTTATTCAAACTCATAGTTTACATTGAAGTTACACTTTTTCCCACCCTAAAATAGCAAATGTAATCGTGGCAGGGGAAAATAAGAAAACAATGAGTCAGGAAACAAAAAACTGGTACTTATATTACATACAGAACTGACTGAATGTAAATAAAGCCTTTTGAGATGCAACAAAGCTGTAATCAAAGTAATTTCTTTACGGTGATTGTATTAAATATCAGCCAATCATCTTGCTTTTAAAAATAACTGGATAATCCAAGAAAGATATCAAAACGTATCATGGATACTGACCCCAATACCAGTGATAGTCGTGTTTTTTAGATTGTTTTCTTGGTTTAGGGGGAGATTACGCTATAACGCCGGGATTACTAACTCAGACCCGTGCGTTATAGATCGATCTCCATACTTAACGCTGTACACGAGACCAGTTCGAAAAATCATCTCAGACCGGTCTATCGCATTCCGACGGACGCATGAACCGAAATGAAAACGTCAGATCGGTTTGACTTCATGCAGTCCGTATATATCGGCAATTTTTCTTCATTGTCAGGGTGCAGGCCCTGGTTGTTCAAAGAATCGATAGCGCTATCCAGTGGATAAATCCTTATCCAGCAGATAAGCAAAGTGTCAACTATTTACTGCCTATTTTATCCGCTGGATAAGGACGTATCCGCTGGATAGCGCTATCCACTCCTTGAACAATTGGGGCCTGACCTATACACATGCCCCAGATAGGGAACTACTTCGGTTTCACCAGACACGGTTGTAAATGAATGGTACGACCTCTACCCCCATTTTTGATCACCAATTTTTATTTAGGGGGACATAGCAACAACTGTTGCTATAGAAAGTGAAGTACAGAAAGTGAAATGATAGCAAAAGACCGAAACAGACAGTATATGTCTTTCTAGATTTTGCTTCTTAGTTTTTTAAAAATATATTTAAAAACACCCCCCCCCCCCAATACCCCAAATGGGTCACTCGAGAAGACGTGTTTTTGACCTGCTTCCCAACTGCAAAAAGAATTCCGAGATTTGCTAAACCAGTGTGCGAACTTAACTAATCCTTGTTATTTTATACCTGTCTCATATAATCCGCCTTTTAATGTTAATTACTAGAACTCAACTAACGAGGACAGTCGTGGACTGTTCCAGCTTCACTTGAATTAAATCGGTGAAGTATATGCGATGTGTTGAGAGTATGGACTAGAAAAATGGCTGTTTGACAGGCTAAACTGTGTTTCAAGAACTTTCTTATTTAAAGTTGTTAGTGCTTCAAACAATTTTTATGTATGTGTAAGACAACATTTACTGAGCAAATGTACTAACTCTCATGACATGACAACGAACAATGTGTAAAACAAATGTACTTTTGACAAAAATCGGTGTTCCCCAAAATGGAAATTGAAATGAATAATTATAAAGCAATTACGACAATTTTACGAACTCTCGCCTACCTAGTTGTTTAACAAGTACAACATTATAACATGTGAAAGCAGTATTTTTAAAAGATCCTATACCATCTGGAACTTTCCGTGCGATACCAATGTTGCTGTGTCTGCAGTGAGAGTTTGATTGTTGTCTCGAAAGTTGTCCGCGTGTTTATCATACAAAGGCAACAACAAGACGCTATATATGATCTTCAATAGCTCTTTGGTGGAGTTTGAGTCACTCTGGGCCATTAGAAAGTTTACTAACAAACACTTTAATAAGTTTGACAAAGTTTTGAATAACGTCTTTGCCAGTATATTAAACAAGGCAAGTAATTACAGCCCAAACTAATACAAGTGCCGGGTGTGCAGAACAATTAGTCAGACTAATATGAAGCAATCATTGTGCTTTATGAGCGCCGTTTAGTTATTTACTCAATAAACACAAACCTTCATCTTCGCTGTCGGACTCGTCGCTACTCTCCGACGATGACGAAGCTTCTGAACTCGAATATCCAACAGGTTCTTTAACCTCGGCCTGTTGTGCTTCAATTTCACCGATATCAAAATGATCAATAAGAGTGTGGAGCAAGTTCCTCAAATGAAAAAAGTTCACGGGTCCTATTTGCGGACTGATTGCAAGATCGAGCAAGTCTGTCAGTCCAACAGTCATCGTGGCATCTGTCACCAGACACACAAAACTGAACGTAAAGTTTATATCATAACTTCGCAAACATGTGTAGCAGAAAATCAGCCAGCCCGAACCCGCAGAGATAAAAAGTTCAAACAAATACGTGTGGACGGACACCAAGCAACGCAATTCTCTTGGGCCCTCCACATTGTCTGTCATGTATAATACCCCAAAACTCATTTGACAACAGACAATATCTAATTCAAATTTTCAAGGTCCTTAAACATCATTTAAACACTTGGCTCAATGGCCTTTCACAGGCAGTTAATACCTCTATTCATATGTATCCATGGTAACCAGTTCATTAATTGCGCAAAGCAGACGAATTGGATGTAGCTATAGTATCATGTCCATGTCAATAAGTCGTACAATTACAAACGTAATTGAGTTGTGACTTTTAATGTGTTTACTAGGATATCTGTGAAATCAATTACTTTCTAAATTGCCATACAAAACCAAGGAAACAAGAAATAATTGCTTGTTGCTACTGAACCCTGGAGAGTTGCAGCAACACAAACAATTCAAAAGCAAACATTTCGTAACGCGAAAGAAATATATAATATATTCTTTGACAGCGCAAACAACTTGATGACCAGTTGACAGAACAATCTGTGTTGCTAATTCATATTCTAAATAACGTAATTCCTTGTTTTCATTCGCGTTCTGCTCACGACTCGTTTTACACTGGCGGTGTTTTTTTGTCAATGCCCTAAGTAATTTCAACCCGCAACTAAGCAAGTATCTCTTAAATTTGTAACTTCCGCGGAGACATCTTACCGACACAATTTAAGGTCCACTGTATACCAATTTTGTCTCTACCACAGTCCTGTTTGCAGGCCGAGGTAAGAGGGGGGAGGGGAGGGGGGAGGAGAGAGAGAGAGAGGTGAGATTGTGAACAAGTTAACTCACGTTACCGACTTTGCTCAAAAGCAATACTTATACACTTGTTTAAAACTTGTTCAAGAAGTATGAGTCATGTCTGTTTGCCATTATTTACTATCATGGATAAGAAGGAAAGCTTACACCATCTGCATGACAGAGAGCAAAATACAATCTGTGTATCTGGATCTATTCCTTTCTGATTTCTCGGCGTTCTAGGCGACAGTACAAGAGCGATTTATCAAGTCTTCAGTTGGGGAAATTCCAGCATAAAAAGGCCTCGCTGAAACTGTCAGTGTCGAGATATTCTGGTTGACTGAACCGATTTGTATCTCATATTTAAGTTATGTGCCAGGTCTTTCACTTACATTTACAGTTCATTGTGACTCATACCTCGCCGGAATGAACCTGAACTGGATTCTATGTAGGAATGTGAATAGGATCATTTAGCCGTTGGTCTAGTCTCTTGACATTCTATCGGGGGACTTGAAAGAACACACACACTTGTCGACGGGAGTAGGCTAATGCCGGGGTTCGGGTCCGTTTATGGGCGGCACTACTCAACGTCTTAGGCAGAACTGTTGTGAAACGCACTCAGCGGTCTGGCTAAGTCCCTCTACTGACTGCGGAACCCTTGTACTTCATGCTGTTAATAGGTAGCTGAAAATCCCTGCAGGGAGCACCTGTACGTATCTGCATCATTCTGTAATATTATGTATCATTACCAGCTGTAACATAATCGGATGACTCTATCACTTAATTACATCTGTTGTAAAGTTCCACTCAATCGCCGGCCACAAAACATCTCTCACAAACTTGACCGGGTGTTCTTGTTGCTGCAGGTAGGCCACGCCCTTGTCACAGACTCCAGTCACGTGCGGATCGGTGCGTAAGGTGTATATCTCCTCGCGAATGTTTGCTGGATCCGCCTCATCTAACACGGCATGTAGTACACCTGTCGGCGTACCATATCCTTTACCTGTCACAGGGCTGCTGCAAATGTAGAAGAAACAGACAGATGCTGTCAAATTCAAAAGTTAACAGAGCCAAGACGTTTGTGTCTTCGATCTTTCTTCCGCCACACACGAGTCAATTGTCAGTGGGGAGATTGCTGTTTTCTTGTCTCCGAAAAAATCGGATCATGCAGTGGGGGATTGACAAGCGACAACAAAATCAGAGTTCCTCAGACAGAATCAAAACGTATTGGTTTTTCAGACATCCTGCCAGACCGTGTCAGTTTGTGTGTGGTAATTGCCGATAATTGGTAAGGAGCTGAGCTTGCTACAGCCGATTAAAAAGATCTACTCCGATTTTGTCCTGCCTTGTTGGGAGCTACACCCACACGAGTCTCCGATCAATTTTCTGACTCTTTCGAGTCAATTTTCTGCAAAAAACGGCAGATTCCTAACAAAAAATCCGTTCGTGTGTGGCAAGCTTGCTGCTCCACAAATTTAATGAAAAATTGACTTGTGAGTGACGGGTTTTAGAAAGTATTAAACATTGTATAAAGTGATTACTAAAACACAAATTATCTCAGGTTTGATAATCCATGAAGGATTCGGAAACTTGTTCAGTTCTGATAAAAATATTTTCAAGATAAGTCATTACTGTTACTCTAGAACTCTGTGAGAGAAACATACAAGATTCCCTCAAATTGAAACCTGACATTTATAAGGCTAAAAATTCATGAATAAATAACTGAATGTTGATGTGTTATGTTGTTCGTCGTGAGGTTGGAAGGTTTGAGCTGACGAAACAAGCGCTAGCCCTTCGTCATTGCAAGCTCAAACCTTCCACCCTCACGGCGAACAACATACAACATCAACTTTTAGTTGATTTATCCACCATTAGCCTTACTTGCCGACGTTGAATACTCCTATTTTTTTTAAACTAGTCTACCAGAATTTAGAAGGCTACGTTCTCTCTCAAGCAATGCAAGGGCCGAATTCACGATAGAAGACCAGCTATAGATCTAGTTCTTGATGGCGTAGGAAGTTTTGCATGGTGACGCAAGTGAGCTGGGATATTATGAAGCATACCTAAGGTACATGTGTCAACAGATGTTCATTTGGACGATGACTAACTACAGCCTGGTCAACTAGACTCAATGTCAGTAGCAAATTTAAGACTTTGTATGGCATCTCACGCAATATTATCAAGATGTTTTTGAGAATTTGCATTATTTTCTATCTACAAAGTCCTACAGTTGCTACTCACATACAGCCTGGTTGGCCTGTGGCCAGACAACCTTCAGTTCTCATACCTGGATGCTTTACTGGTCTGCCTAGTGATCACAGTATGCACACACACTCTATTCCGTCTAGTTGTGAATGACAGCTTTTGCAGACACACATTATCTGTGGCTGAGGAATGCCCTTGTTGGCATGTCTCCTTGTAAGCCACGTTGTACAACGGCCTGTCTGGGACTCGCAATTTGCCTGCATGAGATAAATAATCAAATATTTCTGATTCATAGTAATCATCTTGGACATTCTGATACCATCCTGTCCAACTACATGTATATAACTTTAAACTGCAAAACAATCTGTTTGCTAGTCATTACTGAAAATGGGTTTTCAGAAAAAGCACTTGAACATAAATAATCCCTGGGCTTATTATCAGTAGGCTGCCTGTAGATGCTGCCTGTCCTTAGGTTTGTAGTCTGTGATACTTTTTCGCTGTGTTAAAGGAAACTTATTCATGTCTCCAGGAGTTCTATAAATTTGTTTATCAGACGTTTGTGGCCAGTAAGTTACCTTTTATCCCAGTGAACAAAGTCTGACTGTCAGTTTCACAGCCTTCCAAATTCTCCTCTGCCTCCAACATCTGCTCATACCAACATCTTAGGGGAGAGATGCTGCTGATTGAGTGAGCTGCAAGTGACAGACCTGCATTAGTTTACATGCACAAAGTGAACTGCAGGTGCCAAGTGCTACATTAGAAGATAAGTGGTTCCTCAACTTCAACTATTCTTCAACTTTAAGACAGTATAACAAGACATTAACTAGTACACATAATTTCAATATCTGTGAAAATGCTGCTCCAAAAAATATGCAGGAAACACAAAATTTAAAGTTTACAGGGTATATGTACTAAAATGGCCTAAAAGATGTACCCACTAAATATACTGTAGTTTCCCAAATGTTCTCATGACCTTATAGATGTATGTGTGCCAAACAATTAATTAATAATTAACTTTATACAATAAACACGATATAACGCTCGCTGTGATTGGTCTAAAACTGTGATCTATTTTTAAACAGACACCAAAATGACGACATGCATCATGCCACTGCTTCTCTATTGTTGTTTTAGTTGAATTACAATGGAGGAATTAGCCTCGGAAATCTGTTTTGATTATTGTATAAATCAAATAGATTCCGTTTTCTGTGCGTCTATTCACTAATAGATGTTCAAATGACGCCAAAACACGGCGAGAACTTCAGTGACACACTCGCCTTTGGCTCGTGTGCCACTTCTGGTTCTCTCGCCGTGTTTTGA
>JANVCH010022226.1:0-18293 GCA_025505405.1 Epizoanthus rinbou
ATGTTATGTTTTTCGCCGTGAGGGTGAAAGATCTCAGCTGACGTTTCGAGCGCTAGCCCTTCGTCAGAGCAAAAGAGAATGTGACAGTGGACAGTTTCGAGTAAATCTTTAACGTTCTCACAAATCCATTTACACCATTCTTTATTTTTGTGTGAAACATTTGGTAATTCTGTGTACGCTGAGCCAACAAACCCGGCATAGCATGTGGCCTGACACTGCAGATCGTCAAACTACGTACAAGTGCGGAACTTCAGTGTATGAATTGCAAACTATGTGAAAATGTATGTATATAAATTGCATGTTTCTTTTCATGTTTGTAGACTCGACGAGGCCCAGCCCATCGTGTGGTTATTGTCTTATCCCATATCCAACAAGAGGCCAGCAGTTCTGGCCGCTCCGTCTATGCTCAGCTCACAACCATGTATCAACGTTGGCCAAGGAATACAAAACGTATGTTCTAAGCATTTAGTTTAAAACTAGCAGTTGTAACATCTTGTTAAAATATGACAACTAATACAGCCAGTATTTCATAAACTTTATTGTCAATCAAAACTACTACTGTACCGTCAGGGTGTCTAGCTTTGACAAGCCCATTTGATACCATCTGGACCTCCTGTTACCATACTTATCTTTTTTGTAATTAATCTTTTTTCTACTTGCTGGAACTTTCTAATTTCTGGGTCAAAATTAAGATTGTAATTGATTGTGATTGACCGTAATTTTAAAATAATAATTACCCGAACACTAACCGTAACAGTTCAGAGAACTGCCAAACCTGATTCCGACGGGACCAAAAGTTTAGACAATTAGTCTACATTACATTACACTGTATATTTTAACAACACATTATGTTATATTACATTTTAAAATCACATACAGTAATTTTAGTTTGCATATACTATCGAGCCCCTCGCAAACATTCGCAGTCACAAACAGTAGGTAAAGATTCAACGTGTTATTTTCCCGTGATGTTAGCGTATTGCAATTGTGCGACGTGGTACACTGTACTTCGAAACATTTTTGCACTATATTATGCTCCCTAAAGTGCATCACATCACATTACACTACGTTACATTACGTAACAGCGCATTACGATACATTATATTACATCACTATATACTATACTACGTTACGTTACATTACCGTATCTTACATTACGTTACGTTACAGTACAGTACATTACCTTATCTTACAGTACAGTACATTACATTACCTTACATTACATTGCACTGCACTGCACTGCACTGCACTGCACTGCACTGCATTGCATTGCATTGCATTGCATGACATGACATGACATGACATGACATTGTATTACAATACAATAAAATACATTACATTACATAATAATACAATACAATACGATACGATACAATACATCACATTACATTAATTGCACAGCTATTGCTTTGTCGTGTTTTCTCAATCTTTAATGTGCTTATGCTCCTCATTAATTATTACACATCGTCCTTTCCACAGAGCACTTTATCCTACAAGAAATGTGAGTGTAAAGATGGATACTGGGGAACTGCTTGTACAAACGAGTGTCCTGGAGGATCTGTGTCTCCATGCTCTGGAAATGGAGCGTGCAACAAGACAACTGGCCAGTGCACCTGTGATCCGAATTGGCGTGGAGACAGTGGCTGTCGAACGTGTTCACCGGGCTGGGCTGGACGAGACTGTTCCTTAGTGAGTCAAACTTCAAACAACAGAACAGGCGGGGCATTCGGACATGGACAATTTATATCGATTGATGGCATTGGATATCGATTTCTTGGAAATGGAGAATATCATCTACTAATAGCTGGAGATATGGAATTTGAAATTCAGGCAAGGATGGTAACTTGTTATTCGTTTAGTACGTGTTTCAACGCCGTGGCTGTGAAGATCGGAAGTACTGTTGTAATGATACACGCCAGATTTACAACGGATGGAGAGCCAGTTGTCTTTGTCGACGGTAAGCAAATCTATGGCCTTACCTATAGTGTTGGACCACCGAAGTACAGATTTGTTCTCAAACGCCTATCTCGTCTGCGTCTCATTCTGACGTCTTCGTTTGGAGTACACCTGAGTGTCCGGATGTATGAGAGATACATGGATCTCCATGTACATATCAACAATGCATCTTATTGTGCAAATAGTGTGGGACTATTGGGTAACTGCAATGGTCAAATGTTTGACGATTTTGCCACCCGACAAGGAATTGCGATACCAAAAGGAAACATCTCTCAATCCTACATTCATGGCGTTTATGGTGCTTCGTGGAAAGTAAAAGTTCAGGATAGCTTATTTGTTTACGACTTCAATTCGCAGCACGAGAAACGAGTAACTCACGGAGGAGGGTATGCGCTGTTCTTTAACAACACTGGCGCTCAGACTGGAGAAATTTACAGCTTCTCGTCATCCGACATTGCGATTGAATTTATGGTGCGTTTGCAAAGCGCTGCAGGAACAATCATTTCCTATACAACAACAGAAACGTTTGCTGTGACCTTCTCGAGAACTATTAAGCTGCATTATGCAGATACAGTTTTAGATACACTGGCTGTTCTAGAAGTTGGCAAGTGGAACCAAATCACATTGGTGTGGTCAAAGTCGACTAAGATTCTTCAGTATTACCAGATAGATTCCAAGCACAGAGTGCAAAGTCGTAATTTCCCTGTTTCAGCAGCTGTTAACGTGTTTGAGCCCGGAGGTGTCTTAGCAATTGGTTTCTGGAGACCATCACCTACCGGACGTGGAAATCCACCAGTGGAACCTTTCATTGGTGAGATAGACGAACTTAGAATTTGGAATAAGAAATTGGATCCTTTTGCAGTATCAAACAACTTCAAGAGAAATCTTGATTGCAAAACAGAATCCCTTGCAAGCCTTTGGAAGTTTAATGAAGGAGAAGGAAATGTAGCTAGAGACTGTGTCTCAACAGCTGATATATCGCTACCATCATCCATATGGCGCGCTCCGGTGTGGGTATTCTCAACAGCGGATATCCCTCAATTCTCGCTAGATAATGGAAGAATGTATAGCTACAGGTTTAAGGGAAAGATATCGCAAAAAATTGCAGAAGAGAAATGCTACAGCCTGATATTTAACTCTAGTTTTAGATTTTGTCCACTTCTAAATCAAGCCATTTTAACCTATTACTACACTACGTGCGTGACAGCCGTGACAAAAGTAAACTCAGTAGAGCAGAGCTATTGGTCGGTAATGTCCATTGCCGATTATTGCCAATCAATGACATTGTCAAATGAATGGAGTGCCAAGGGCTTGTGTAACGCTGTGACAAGTGCGGATTTCCCTGACTGGATTGGTAGTGACTGTCGAACAAATTGTAAGTTTGGAAGAGCAAGTGTTGGTAACAAGAATGTTTGCAAGTGTATGCCAGGATTCTACGGCAGTGCCTGTAGTGAGGAATGCCCTGGAGGACACACGAACCCGTGTAACGGACTATCGAGTTGTCACGCAACAACAGGAACATGTATGTGCCCTCTTAACGCTAACGCATCCGGTGATTGTACTTCTTGCTCACCTGGATGGACTGGGAAGGATTGTGCCATAGCCACGACCCACACCACAAATGTTTCCTACATACCATACTGTCAAGCATATGGAGCTGCTCACTATACAACATTTGATGGCGCCAGCTACAACTTTGGTACTTACGGCGAGTATGTTGTATTAAACACAGCCAAGATCGTTGTTCAAGTGCGTCAGATTCCCTGTATGGACAGATCTTTTTGTATCTCAGCACTAGCAGTGAGGGTTGGAGGTACCAATGTTTCTATTCGTGCGCCATTCACTTCTACCGGAGCACCTTTAGTTTGGATTGACAAGCAACGAACTGAAATTACTCAGCTTGTGATAGGTGGTGGTTTCATATATCAGAAAATATCACTGAATACTCTTGAAGTAACTAACAACAAGACACTTAGTCATGGATTGACCTCGATACGAATAAAGATTTGGAAGCGATATCTATCATTCGAGCTGATGGCCGACCCAACGCTCTGTAACACGGCCTCCGGACTCTGTGCATCCTGTGATAGAAACATGACCAACGATTTTGCAAATTCGTCAGCTGGGAGGGGTATGTGGGGATGGACAGCATCACAAAAAGCCATCATACAGCTCTTTAGTGCCATATATACTGTACCAACTGTAGATTCCATGTTTATCTTCTCCGCCACGAGTTATTTTGAAAGGAGAACTATCGGCTCCAGTGGTTACCAACTGACTTTCAATGGTACCTACACAGAACCCTTTGGGCTTTCGATCACCAGCGACACTGATCTTACAATACAGTTCTTTATCAAACTGCGAGCCATTGGAGGTACTGTAATGTCTTATGCTACCGCAAGCACGTTTGCTATCGTGAACGATAAGACAATTAAGATCTACATTGGAAAGAGTGTTTATAACACCAAAGTGTCTTTAACATTTAACATTTGGTACCACATGACTGTCGTTTACTGGCGTGAGAGAGGAGTACTCATCTATCATCACCTGGATGCTAGCGGTGTATTAGTAACGCGTAAGTACTTCGTCGGAAACAACATTTTGAGTCCTGGAGGAACGTTGATGGTGGGACGTTGGCACAATACACCAGTTGAAGGTGTGCCTCTGCGATCCTTTGTTGGAAGTATTGACGAACTACGAGTGTGGAGGAAAGCTCTCATCTCAGTTGCGGTGTTACAAAGCTACGTGGTGGTGCTAAAGACAAGAGTTGATATCCTGAAATCGATGTGGCTCTTTGATGAAGGCGAAGGGAGAGTTATACACAACACTATAAGCAGCCAGCAGAACATTTACCTCAGACATGCTGCATTTCAAAGACCTTTGTGGCAATTCTCATATACTAGAACCAGTGCACCACCAATCAACACCATTCTCGACATACATTTTAACAATTTAACACTTAAGCTCCAAGCACAACAGCTATGTTTCTCGCTAATGTACGATTCACGACTTCATACCAGATGTGGGCAGTACTTGAATAAAGCACAGATTCAGTTTTACTACTTGACCTGTCTAAGCGACATCCGATCATCTCAAGATATGGAAGCTGCGTTTCTGGTGGTAACGATGTACGCTGAATACTGCCAGAGAGTACTGCAGCTTCCACTGTCCCCGGCTAGATATTTATGCCATCGGTTTCCAAGTTCTCTTTCAACGTCTTGGATTGGTGCAAATTGTAATGTCCGCTGCGTGTTCGGTCATGCACATGAAAAGAATCAAAGCGTGTGTGTGTGTAACTATGGTTACTGGGGCAGGGAATGTTCTAATATATGTCCTGGTGGCGCAGTTCGTCCCTGCAACAACCACGGCAAGTGTGGTGTTGTTTCAGGATCCTGCGATTGTGAGCTCAACTGGCGTGGTAACAATGCCTGTGGAACATGTACGAATGGGTGGACTGGGACTGACTGTGGAGTGGCAGTTACTGGTGGTCACGTGCCTACGTGTTCGGCTTTCAGTGGAGGCCATTTTGCAAGCTTCGACGGAGCACACTACAATTTTTTCGGCATTGGCGAATTTCGACTTATAGAGAATAGACAATTTAAGGCACAGATGAGACAAGTACCATGTGCTGATGGACATTCCCAATGTATTAATGCGTTAGCTTTCGCCTACAAAACATCGTGGCGCATTGTCTTTCATGCTCCATACGTAGAAACAGAGCGACCAGTTGTATGGGTGAATGGAGAGATTGCTAGTTTTGCATCAGCGAAGTACCAAATAAGTAGTGAAGTGTTCTTGGAGCAACGTGCTTCTACAAGTTACGTTATTGTTAGTACTACACTTGGAGTTGATGTAAGATTACGAGTGATCGGAAGACGGTTGACTTTTGAGGGGATACTTCCGAAATCACTATGCAGTGGCAGTTCGGCTGTGTGTGGCAATTGTGATGGTAATCTGGAAAACGATCTGAATGTAACTGCGGGAGTGTCGCTTGAACAGACTTGGAAACTTACGGCTGAAGAGAGCCTATTTGTATATAACTATGGACAGTACAGTGAAGAACGTGTTGCAACTGGTGGAGAATACGGGTTACGCTTCAAAGGCGTGGGGGTGTCGACTGACCTTCTGCCTGATATCTTTACAAAACAATCGGTCACCGTGGAGCTTCTATTCAAAACAAGCATTGGAGCTGAGAATGGAGGAGTTTTATTTACTTATAGCAAGTCAACGCCATTTGCTATGTATATCCAAGGAACTCTGCATATTCGCGTGGGAACAATGATTCATGACACGGGACTTAAACCGGAATTTGGCAGGTGGAATAAGATCACTATCGTTTACAGCCGTGCAACGGGAGTTCTGAATTGTTATCTCATCAATTCCCAAGGTATCATGACTGTAAAGTCTGTTGGAACTGTAGGTGGATTGTTCGCCAAGTACGGAACCATTGCAGTCGGTCAGTGGATTCCAGGCTCCGATGGCCAGGCAGTGGCGAGTTTGAAAGGGTTTGTGGGTTACATCGACGAAGTACGTTTATGGACACGGGATTTTCATCAAGACGAAGTGAAACGCAACTGGCGAAAAAATGTGCAAGCGTCCAATCAACACCTAGCAATATTGTGGAAGTTTAACGAAGGTCAAGGAACACTGGTACAGGATTTGGTCTCGCGTGTGCATCTATACATCCCGTTAGTGGTTAACGCACCAGTTTGGGTTTTCAGTTATGCTACAGTTGATATTCTGCCCATTAGTAAAGACATCACCTTCCAGAATGCCACTCTTGAGCCACTTGCAAAGCAATGGTGCACTGAATATATCATCAAATCATTCCTTTCCAAAACCTGTGTAGCTATGGGCAGCGGGAGCAATCACTATTACTACAGAGCATGCTTGCGCATGATTACGTCTTACAATTCGCTTTCTTTAGGAGTAGAAGTAGTGATAGCATACGCAGATACTTGTGAAATGTCACTAAATTTAACGTGGTGGCCAGCAAAACCAATGTGCAGTTTACCAATCTTCAAGAGCTCCCGTCTAATGATCTGGTCCGGACTAAACTGTAATAAGCCATGTGTGTTTGGCTACAGACATTTAAGCCAGGTTAACAAGTGTGTATGTGACCAAGGCTTCTGGGGCACTACCTGTTCGCATGCTTGTATTGGAGGACCTGGGTTTAATGCTTGTCATCGTCACGGAAGCTGTGTGGCCTACTCTGGAGTTTGTGTTTGCCAACCAAGATGGCGCGGCAGTAATAGTTGCTCTCGATGCACCCCGGGATATATTGGCAGTGACTGCTCTGTGGGAGTGCCAATAATTTATCTTCCAATACAACAAACAGTAGTAGCATCTGTATCAGGGAATGGCCGTTATGTCGCACTTGATGGAACCAAGATCAATTTCAAGGGAACTGGCGAACTCACTGCCTTTGTATCTGCTCGTCTAGGTGTTACTGTTCAACTTCGCCAAGTGGCTTTTGGCGGTCGCTCTCGTGTCAGATGTGGCGCCATTCGTGTTGGTGCAAACGTAATTGCTATTCACAGCGGCATTGGTATGAAAAGCCAAGTTCTTGTAACATTTAATGGTGTGCAGGTTAACACTAAAGGAATCATTGCAATTGGTGGAACTGGGTTTGTGTTCAGGAGAATCTCCTACAAGGCCTATGCTATTTTGGGGCCAGAAAACTTCAAACTTGTGTTTTATCATCGGTCTGTGTACATGGACGTAGTGGTATCCATGGATCGGTCGCTATGCCAAAGTGCTTGCGGATTCCTTGGAAGTTGTAAAACAAGTCCCCAAAGCAATGTTACCTTGGCAACTAACTGCCGCTCTAAGGGATTACTCGACATCTTTAACGCGTCATTGGTCAAACAAGCAGACATTGATGATCATATCAAAGGTTGGCATGTGGCACAGAATGAGAGCTTGTTTTTGAACGTCCTTCAGCTTGCAAAAGAGACACAAGTCATTACTGCTGCAGGAAGTTGTCTGTATTTTAATGGTACTGCAGTCATCACCAAGCCACTCGTCAACGTTGTTACAGGCAATTATATAACTTTGCAGTTTTTTGTAAAACCGCGTGATTCACGTCTTTATGGCGGTGTTATAGTGTCTTTTGCATTCCTAGAAACCTTTGCTATAACAAACAACGGAACAGTGAAAATTCACTTTGGTAGCAAAACATTTGACACTTCACTAATCCTAGACGTGGAGGTATGGAGTCAAATTTCATGTGTCTACAGACGCGATTCCGGTATACTTCAGTTCTACCTTATTACTTCAGCAGGGATCACACAAAGTCGTATCTTTGTTATCGGCGTAGGCGCATTTCCTTCGGGCGGAACTATAGCCATTGGCTTGTGGCAAATCACAACTGCTTCTGTTTCCCTACCAGGGTTTGTAGGATGGATCGATGAACTGAGAATATGGAACAAACGTTTTGATCCTGTAATGATACAACAGCTCTGGCACGTCAACATTGAGTCTTCTGTCTCTGGTCTAGCAGCCTTGTGGAAGTTTGACGAAGGGGAAGGATTTCGTGTCAGAGAATTAGTAGCTGGACTTAATATCTACCTCGCTAAGCCCCCATGGAAATCTCCAATATGGTTCCCTTCAGATTTGAATATCTTTGTCACAGGCAAAATAAAACTTCAGTTTCGTAACGAGTCCTTCAAGAATGACACAGAAACTCTGTGTTCTAAACTGGTACTAGCAGGACCTTTCTATGACCAATGTGGCAACGCCTCAGGAAATGCAGACTTCTACTACCATTCATGCATTTCGGATATCCTCTCTACGGGATCCTTAGATACAGCACAAGATTCCATCGTAGCAATGGCTTCAGAATGCCAGGCAGCACTCAACTTATCCATACTACCTGGACAAAAACTCTGTAATGTTTTACCAACCGGGCGGTATGACAACTGGGTTGGAAGGAACTGCACTAAGAAGTGTGTGTTCGGCCGGTATGAAGACAGTAAGTGCCAGTGTGATGGTGGATATTGGGGTAGGAACTGTTCTTATGAATGTCCAGGAGGTGCCGTCAACCCGTGTTTTGGTCATGGTCAGTGCGACGTGGAAAACGGAAAGTGCATTTGTGAAGTAAACTGGAGAGGTGACAATATTTGCTCTAAATGTTCTCCTGGTTGGATCGGCCAATTTTGCTCCGTGGCACTTTCTAAGCCATCTTCTTCGCTAAATGTTTCATTATCAGTAAAAGTTTGTACAATATCCGAAGGTGGACGTGTTGTCGGTTTTGATGGTTCGTTGTATAGTTTCTCAGCTGTTGGTCAGTTTCTCCTGGTGAACGCAAGCTTTTTGCAAGCACAGGTGCGCCAGATACCTTGCGAGTTAAGCTCTGTCTGCATAAATGGCCTTGGCGTGAAGTTCAAAGATCTAGAACTGAGTCTACATGCACCATATGAGAAGAATCAGGCACCGTTAGTTTATGTCAATAGCAAACGGATTGTGGTAGGCACCAAGCCAACTTCTGTTATGCGCTCACTGGATGTGACAGTCACACAGGAGTCCACCAGCGCCTACAGAATCTCCCTGTCGCACTACATATCTATCAAAGCCATGTTTGTCGATCGATATATGACACTTGAATCTAAAGTCTCCACAGAATTCTGCCAAGTTGTGGGAGGTCTGTGCGGTTCATGTGCTAGTCTACCAGCACACAATGTCAGTACAGGTGGAAACAACACCGTTCCTCGATCCAGCAAACCAATCACAGTTCTAGAAGGAGTAGGTATTTCTAACACGACAAATGGCAATCTGGACGAGTTTATAAAGAAAATGCTCTCAGCTAAAACGGAGGACAAACACGTGATTGTCATAGATAAGGTCAATCGCAAAGAAACACGAGTGGTGTATGGAGGAGGATACAGTTTGTACTTTGGTTTCACGGCAGTTATTTCGTACAATGTTGTGAACGTTTTTACAAGCAATACTATCACAATCCAGCTGCTGATACAATCTTGTGATCCAAGACTTTGCGGAGGCGCTATAATATCTTATGCATCTCACGTAACATTCTACATCACAAACTATATCACTGTGAAGTGCATTATTGGGTCGACTGTGTACGACACGGGGTTTGCAACCGAATCCAATAAATGGAATGAGATATCTGTTGTGTTTCTTCGTTCCGAGATGAAAATGCACGTGTTTCTGGTCGACTCTACTGGACTTGTGCGTGTGAAAGTGTTTCTAGTGAACATAGATCCATTTATCAACGGCGGATCCTTGGCAATAGGCTTATGGCAACCATCATCTGGGACTGCTAGCACTCAGTCAACGCACACGTTTCAAGGTGTTATCGATGAAATTCGTGTTTGGAGTATTCCATTTGATTACGCTCTTATTAAGCAGAGCTGGCTCAGTAATGCACAAGCTGGTGCTCCTTCATTATCTGGGCTGTGGAAACTGAACGAAGGGGAAGGTTCAGAAGTTAAAGATCTGATCTCAAACAATAATCTCTTTTTGCCCAAGTATCCTATGAAAGATCCTTTGTGGATCTTCTCTGATGCACCTATCGCCGTGGTTCCTATAGTAAACCCCAACGAATCAAACGAAACTTTGAAAACCGTGGCGGCTAACAAATGTTTGGCGTTACTTTATAGCGGACCCATACACAATGCCTGCTGGGGATTAGGAAATGTAACTCTACAATTTTACCTCCGCGCATGCGTAGAATCAATAGTCAAGAGCGGCAAAGTGCTGTACTCGCTTGATGTTGTAGTTGCAGTGTCGGACTATTGCCAAACTATCTTGGGTCTGGAATTCTGGCCTGCACAGCCCCTCTGTAATGACTTTTCTGGAAGGCGATTCCCTAACTGGATTGGAGACAACTGTACAGTTTCCTGCATATTTGGAACAGCTTCAAAGAGCGACAGGAACCTGTGTAGCTGTGACAAAGGCTTTTTTGGAACTAACTGTTCCGGTATCTGCCCTGGTGGAGTCGGAAACGTGTGCAACAAACATGGAGTCTGTGGTGTCATATCAGGAACATGTCGCTGCGAACTGAATTGGCGAGGAAATGAGAACTGTAGCTCGTGCTCCAGTGGTTGGATCGGAAGCGATTGCTCTTTGGCTTCTTCACAACATGTAGCTGTAGGTAAACTGACTGGCGTTGGCAGCGCATCCATTGATGGACATTTTACAACTTTCAGTGGTGTAAGTTTTGTTCTGCGAGTTACTGGAGAATACTATCTCATCCGTTCAGCTCATGTGCCTGTTATTGTACAAATTCGACTAGTGTCCTGCTTCAGGGAATCATCCTGCATCAATGCAATTGCACTACGAGTTTCGTCACACACGTTTGTGATTCATGGACCGTACACATCGCAAGGAAATGTTGTGTTGTGGCTTAACAAAAATCTTGTAAACATCGACCTTAATCCAATAACGCTCAAGCTGTATGGTTTTACTGTAGTACGTGTATCTTACAGCTTCTACGAGATAATCCTTCCAAACGTACAACTAAAGATACGCGTAAGTGGGCGGTACCTTAGTGTGAGTACACATGCTTCTGGTCTGGTGTGCATGGACTCGGTTGGACTATTGGGGGCCTGCAATAGAGAGTTCCTGGACTCGCTGCTTCCTTATTCACCACCTACAAACTGCTCCATAGATATATTCAATATCAACGTATCGATGGGATTGAATGCTGGCAAAATTACCCCGAATTCCTCGAGTGAAACACAAGATATAGCTGTTAGCCTTTCCAGCAAGCTTCAGATACTAGGTTGCCACAGCCTGTTTGAGTATAAATACGATGGTGTCGTAGAATATCGCACTGCAAATGCTGGATACGCTTTGTATTTCAACCGCACAGCAGTAATATCTTCTGCTATCTACGATCCTATGGCAAGCAATGACATTACAATCGAAATAATGTTCAAGACTGTTCAATTTGGAGTCATCTTGTCTTATACAAAAATCCAAACATTCTTTCTTACAAACAGTGGAGGATTGTTCGCAATTCATTTAGGAGATCTAGTTTACCACACTAACATCACGGCAGAGCTAAATGCATGGAATCAAATTAACCTTGTGTTCCAAAAGTCCACAACCGTTCTTCACTTTTATTACTTCCATTCCACCGGATTGCTGCAGAGAATTGATATTACAATTGGAGTGGATTGTTTTGTCCCCGGAGGAACACTCGCGTTAGCTGGGTGGCAACCATCTCTTGATGGGACTGGTCCTCAACCTGTGCACTTCTTCATTGGCTTCATAGATGAGGTACGCATGTGGACGCGAACATTTCATCCAGCAATAATTCTTCAGACCTGGAAACGCAGTGTCGAGGTGTCAGCAAAGTCATTGGCAAGGTTGTGGCATTTTAATGAAGGCGAAGGAGAAACTGTGATAGACAAGATAGCAGGTGCTAAACTGGTGTTTGGAAAAAGGCCGTGGAGATTTCCAGAGTGGCAATTGTCAGATGCTGTATTGAGAGATCCGTTCTACAAGAAGAAGCCTACTGTTGCGATTGCTAACAATACATTGCAGACAAGAGCTGAAGAATTTTGCAGCAAACTCTTACTGTCAGGACCACTTCATTCTTCTTGCAAAAGTCTTGGACCTGGAAGTTCAACGTTCTACTTCAGATCGTGTGTTCAGAGGATTGCAATCACAGGCTCAATGTACATGTCCATGGAAGTTATAATAGGATATGCAGATTACTGTCAAGTTTCTCTTAATATCACGGAATGGCCAGCCAGATTGTTATGCAACTTGTTCCCTGGGAGAGATTTCCCAATATGGTTTGGAAAGGACTGTAATCAGAGATGTGTGAATGGAAAGAGAGTAGCTCACAACAAATGTATCTGTCACCATGGCTATTGGGGAAATGAATGTTCTAAAGTTTGCCCGGCAGGCGCACTTACTCCCTGTTATAATCACGGGAAATGTGATCGCAACACTGGTCTGTGTCATTGTGTCGCCAACTGGAAAGGAACCCGCGATTGTCGACTACCATCACTTGGCTGGAAAGGGTTGGACAGCTCCGTTGCTACGGTCCATTTACAACGTCTGGGTAACTCATATGCAATTTCAACCTCAGGTGGTCATTATGTCACTTTCGATGGCTGCAGCTACACGCTTGTTACCGTGGGGACATTTTACGTCATCAACATGCCACACTTAGGTTTTGTCATTCAAGTTCGTCACGTGCCGTGCCAACTCCAATCCGTGTGTGTTAGCTCCGTGGCATTTTCTATCATGTCCATGACAGTAGCCTTCCATGCGCCCTATCAAACTGGCGCTTTCCCTTTGGTCTGGGTAAATAACACCCAGGTTGAGATAACAGGCCACAACGTCACATTAGGCCCAGATTACCTCGGCGTTACTTTCTGGCCCCAGTCACGTGACCGTTATGTAATCGCATGGTGGAACAATTTCAAGGTATTCATCCGAGTTGAGGGCCGGTACTTAAGCTTTAAAGTAGATATCAGTTCTTCGTATTGCCATAACTCAACTGGCTTGCTTGGCTCGTGTAATGAGAACATTGAAGACGACTTCGCCTCAATTATTTCCCTATCAAACACTACTCAACCAGAAATTAATTCCATCTTTGGAAAGAACCTAACTGTGAATGCTCAAGACAGCCTCTTTGTTTTGGACTATGAGATGTACCACGAAGAACTAGTACCAACTGGAGGCATGTACGCCTTGCTATTCAACAGAACTGGAGCATCATCAGTGCCTTTGATAAAGACCTTTGCAAGTGGTATTGATATCACAATTGAGATCTTATTTAAACCGTTCAGGATTGGAGGCACTCTCCTGTCGTATGCAATTAACTCCACCTTTTCTATAACAATTAACTCTACCATTATAATTACTCAAGGGAACCAAGTCTTTGACACAAGAGTCTTGACACAGGTGGGAGTATGGAGCCATTTGTCTCTCATCTGGCATCACGATGACTTCACTCTGGAGTTCTACCTTTTTAGTTACCAAGGCAAGATAGTTCGTAGATCTTATATCTTGGAATATAACCCATTTCTGCCAGGCGGAATGCTCCATATTGGACAGTGGGATCTTTCACCAGGCGAGACAGAATTGACGGCTCTAATGTCATTTGTTGGCATAATAGATGAACTGCGCGTATGGAAACGATCATTTGACCCAGTACTTATCCAGCAGAACTGGAAGATGAATGTCCTGCCAACCCATCCAGATCTCTCGGGCTTGTGGAAGTGTAATGAAGGAGAAGGACAGCTTGTGCGTAATTTGGTCACTGATGAACACATCTTCATACCTCAGAAACCATGGCAACAGCCACTCTGGGTCTTCTCAGATGCTGATGTTAACAAAAACTTTACCTCAACAAAGCGACCGTTTGAAATCTTCTTTGACAATGAAACCCTAGAAACTGACGCAACATCATTCTGTGTTGGACTTTTCTACGAGGATGTCCTTGATAAACACTGTGGTAGCTTATCCGCCGAGCGAGAGTTCTACTATTTGGTGTGTTTGAAAGACATTGCAATAATGGGAAATATTAACGCTGCTATTACGTCCGTGATCTCATTATCGGATCACTGCCAAGCAGTGCTGAGTTTATCCTTATGGCCCGCCCAGAAACTCTGCAACAAGTTTCCAGGAATTCCCTTCCCCTTATGGATTGGTGATGAATGTAGCGTCAAGTGCGTATTTGGTAGTGCCGACCCCAACGAACGAAACCATTGCGTTTGCAATAAAGGCTACTGGGGTAATGACTGTTCTAAGCTCTGTCCTGGTGGAATTCTCAACACATGTGAAGGACATGGGCGCTGTGAAAGACTTACTGGGAAGTGTATTTGTGACATCAACTGGCAAGGGGATGGCAACTGCAGAAGCTGCTCCTCGGGGTGGGGAGGGACGTACTGCCAGTTTGTAGCATCGGAGGTTTCTACTATTTCATCAATCACAGCTTCAGTAGGAGGCTCTGGCTTCTTTACAACATTCTTCGGAATGAGTTACACCTTTCACGTACATGGTGAGTTCTACCTACTGCAGACAGTCGCAAAATACTTTGTTATTCAAATCCGCCAGGCTTCCTGCATGAGACAAGGACGTTACACGCACCTCTGCACGACCGGGTTTGCATTCAGCTACAAGGACATCAGCGTGTCTATCAGGGCACCAATCACAAGTGTGTCCAAGACCCTCATTATCGTACCTCTAATCTGGTTAAATGGGAGACTAGTGCGTGTGGATCATGTGACGAACATCTCAGTGTACTTCACTATGGTGCGTGTATCAAGTGTGACATACCACATCCAAGGGCCCGATGGTATCAGGTTTATACTCACCGTTGGTAGTAGTCTTCGTATTAATATTCAAGTGCCACTTGCATATTGCCAGAATGCAACGGGTCTTCTTGGTGCATGTAAAGATCACAACTTGGGCCAAAATGGAACAGACACTCAGTACTTGTTAAAACTTCTGACTTCAACTTCAGGAGTTCAGCAAAACAACAGCCTGTTTTTGTATAATTTTCTATCTTATCATGAGCACCGTTACACAACTGGTGGTGGGTTTAATTTGCTCTTCAAGGACAGTCTTGTACGCTCACGTCCTCAGTACTTTGACCAGGCGAACATTTTGACCATAGAGTTCCTTGTTAAAGTCTACAAATATGGAGGAGTGATCCTATCTTACGCTCAAAAGAGTATTTTTGCTGTGGTGAATGAGCAAACACTAAAGATTGTATATCGAGACAGAGTGCTGGACACCAGAATAAGCAATGAAATCGGAAAGTGGAACCAAATATCCCTGGTATTTAAGCAGTTTCTCGGCATTCTTCAACTATATCACTTTAACTCGCAAGGTCTGTTGTCAATCCGGGTTTTCAATCTAGGCAAGGGCGTGTTGGCAGATGGCGGGATCCTAGTTCTTGGCCAGTGGCAGTCATCTCCTAATCAAAGAAGCAAGCCACCGTCTTCCAGTTTTGTAGGAGAAGTTGACGAACTCCGCTTCTGGAAGAGACGTACGAACACTGACTTAATACGCAGAAATTGGCGATTAAATGTAAACACAGGACATTATCCCGGTTTGCTACATCTCTGGAAGTTCAACCAAGCAGAAGGATCCGTTATACGTGACTTAGTCTCAAATAACCATCTATACATCGTGAAGTTCCATGAGCCAGTTTGGGCATTCTCCGATGCTGACATTCCGAAGGTAAACATTGACAACATCATATTTGGAAAACAGTCTCTACAGCTGAATGCAGAGTCCCGCTGTTTTGCCCTCATACTTTCTGGCTCTCTGTTTAGAAACTGTCAACGACTTGGAGTTGAAGTGGCTCAGTTTTACTACAAGATATGTTTACGTGATGTGGCTCTTTCTAAGGAACTAAGCTGGGCAATCTACTCAGTGGTGTCATATGCAGACTACTGCCAAGCTACACTAAATTTGACAGTGTGGCCGGCTAAAGAACTATGTCATTACTTCACAGCTTTGCGATTCCCTTATTGGATTGGAAGCCGCTGTGACATCATATGTGTATTTGGATATGCTGCGCCAGCAGCGAACTCGTCGGAAGGGATAGCGTGCGCATGCGAACAAGGTTATTGGGGAACTGACTGTTCCAACTTGTGTCCAGGTGGGTTGTGGAATGTGTGTAACGGCCACGGCTCGTGTGATCCTGTGAACGGAACATGTCACTGTGACCCTCACTGGAGAGGAGCGTCATCTGAAACAAACAAATCGTCTGCAAGTACTGGTGATAACGGTAAAGACAAAAACAAGAATAAGGACGAGTATATTAACGCAACAGAATCGAACAATAACACAGAGATATTTACATGCTCACAGTGCACTGATGGTTGGACAGGATCGGACTGCGCAATAGCTGTCGAGAAGTCTCTGAAGGAAGCCACAAAACCAGGTCTCGCGATAAATTTTGGCGATCCCCATTTTACAACGGTAAGCGGAGTCAACTATCACTTTGAGGCACCTGGTTCATATCAGTTGCTTAAGTTACCTGGTCTTGATGCTCAGATTTTGCAAGTACCCTGTGAGAACCGGCTCTCTTGTCGAAAAATTACAGAATTTGCAGTGAAAACAACTAAGAGCGTTCTGTCAGTCATGTACAAGGAATCTGGCGAGGTATCGAGCCAGTTTATGGACTACAAACTCGGTGAAACCACATCCCTCGGCGAATTCAAATCCTGGGAAAATGTAGGAGACATGTCTTATCGTTGGATTCACTCTCAAATACTAGAAGTGAGAATAAATGAGTTGCATATTAAATTTACTGTTCTTCTGTATCATGGAACGCTAGGGACTGCTATTGACTTACCGTCCACAATGCGTGGTTCTACACTCGGCATCTGCGGCAAAGAGGAAAGTGACTGGGTAATCAACTTACAGGCTAATGCTTTAGACAAGAATAACACCAATACGACAACCCTCAGCCAGGAAATACTTGACAAACGGATTAGTGCGGTAGAGGTTATAGACAAAACTAATGTGGTCTTGAAGAGCAATTTCTCTGGGTTTGTTTTCACTGGTGCTGGATACATGTTATCATTTGGTTTCCAGAAGCAGATCATGTTCGTGGGGGACAATTCATATCCAGTCCTTAACGAGCTCACATTTGAAGTTTGGATTTGTTTGGTGAACCACGTTTCTCGCGTGACTGACCTTTGTACAGCCTCGAACAAAGACTCAGCTGTGAAGGCCCCAAACAGAGAACGCGTGCCACTGACCACCAAACATACCATCGTGTCATCGTCAACTAAATCAGGTGGTCTAGCTATAATCTACCACGATGGGATAAGGCTTCATTGGTTTGGCCACGAGATAAACACTGGACTTAATATCTCGGAAGGAGTTTGGCATCACGTGGCTGTCACATGGCGTAATAATGATGGACGTGTGCAAGTGTTCGTGAAATTCCAAGGAAACTCGACAATATCTACAGCATCTTATGGTATTGGGATTGGCGCGTTCTTCTCATTTGACGGGTTTCTCCTTCTTGGCAGGTAAATGCTTTATATTATTTATTGTTCATACTGTTCGTATTTGCGTTGTTGCCATGACCTGGTTTTGCGAGTGAAGCAGTGCATGTCGAACCCTTTTACGATAGTAGTGTCTATGCGATACTAAAGTACAGACAGGAGACGACACTCCGATAGTAGACTGCAAGACAGCCCCTTTCTTTGCCAGAAAATCCGAAAATTGGTTCGCGGTCGAATAGTGGGAGATTGGGGAGAGGAAGAAGCCGCGCGGGCCGGCTGGGGGAAAAGAGGCGTGGCTCTTCCAAGAATGACTGAATCCGGCAAAGAGGGCTAACTAGGTGAAAACCTTGGTATGGTGTGTGTGAGGGCATGACAAGTTGT
>JANVCH010022227.1:0-11773 GCA_025505405.1 Epizoanthus rinbou
TAAATCCAACCGTACTCGGCCTCCGTACTCTGACAGAGTAAAGGCAGTAGTTGTATATGTCTAATGAAAAACGCCATAAGAATGGTGAATCCTGATATGAGTACGCAAGTTACTGGAGCTGATAAACTTCCAGTTACAGATCGAACACTTGTACGGTTTTTCCCCGGTATGTGTGAGAATATGTGATTGCAGGTTTCCAGAGGTAGTGAAAGCCTTTGAGCACTGTTTGCATTTGTAAGGCCGTTCGCCAGTGTGTATTCTTACGTGACGCCGTAAGTCGCTGGAACTGACGAATGCTTTGGGGCAGTAGGAGCATTTGTGTGGTTTTTCACCGGTGTGGGTTAGGATATGTCTCTGGAGGTTAGTAAGCTGAGCAAAACCACGACAGCAGATATTACAAGTGTAGGGTTTCTCACCGGTGTGGATTCTGTTGTGAATCTTGAGGTGAGCTGCGAGCGCGAAGGCCTTTGGACATTTCTGGCATTTGTACGGTTTTTGGCCGGTGTGAATTAACACGTGACGTTGAAAGTTCCATGATCGAGTGAAGACTTTACTGCAGTGCTGACACGTATAAGGTTTGTCGCCGTTACCGTTGTCTTGCTCTTTATCATCCTTCATTTCAGTGAACATTTCAGATTTGATGTCCTTTGGAGAGTTTTCCGATGGCCATTCGGTTTCTGCTTTTCTTTCCTGAGGTTCGCGTTTTATGACACTTTCTCGTCTCTGCTCATGGACAAATTGCTGGTTAGGAAAGCCAGCGTTACTGGGTAGGGTAGGGTTGAAAGTTCCTGCAACTTGGTAGTATGCAGCCGCTATTGGCTCAAATGTTGGAGGTGCAGAATCGCTTGGACTATCTACAACAACAAGATTGGAAGAAAGTCAGCAACTGCCAGTTTACTTTCTAAACACTCCACCAACAAATCGGAGTCATGAATATGTAGATAATTAACTCTATAGTATTCAAGGAACCTGAACTACAAATGAACATTGGACATAGTTCATGTGTTCAGTTCAAACAACTTACGCAGTGACACACAAAATGATTAAATGAAGTAATATTCACCCGCAATTCATACTTCAACACGTTTTGGACCAGCAATGAAATATTTTGAGCTGCCAATTGGTATATTAAAATGATTGACTGTCAAAATGTCGGTTCCATTGCGAGAGTAGTGCCAAATTTATTTCCACGAGGCGAATTATTTCTATCTATTTCCAGCGTGAAACTCGACATGCAAACATTCAGTGCTTCGGATCACTTTTGTTGCTACATTTGATCATGGAACCTGTTTGTGAACATAAGAATCTTTGCTTTTCCTTTGGTAATGCGTCAAAAGAGAACCAAATAAGGTTTTTACAAATTGGCCATAACTGGCCGATATAACGCACAGAATCCGAAATTAATACTTCGAACACCGCAAAGAAACACTAGCAATAATTAGAAGAGATTTTAATGGCCTCTCTAGTTAGTTTTTTTGTAGAAAAACAAAGCTTTTGTTGCAGTCATCCATTGTTAATAATTAATTGGTTAAAATACCTTTTCACAATAATCACAAAAGATCTGCACCGCTTTTCAATGTAATTATCCCTCAAGTTTCACTCCATTTGCAAAATAGATGCATCGAGCAAGAATTAGGTTATCACTTTTAACTGTGTTATTATCTAAACTTCATTATATTTGTGAAAGATTCCTAATAATTTCTGAGATTGGGCAATTTTTGAACAAAGCAACGAACAGATGACACCGCTTGGGTATTGACAACGAAAACGGTGAAATTTGTAGATAATCACCTTTCCTAGAATGTCAAATTTGCTACTAAAATGTTTAAAAGGACTTCGAATATACTGCGAAGAGAGAAAGTAGTGGTTGCAAAAATTTGAAGTCATGAGCTGTTGAGATTAATAATTCAGTATTATTATCAAAGACATTTGAAGGCATAGAACAGATCGAAAGACCTTGTTTTAGGTCGGGGAGAGCACACGAAATTAAAATTAACAACTCACTTCTGGTGAGTTACAAATAAATTAGGCGTAGGTCGACTTAAACGCAACTTTTTGGATAGAATAAAGAAATACTGAAAAAAGTTGTGAAAATACACAAGCCGATGACTTGTAATAAGCGGGTGATACGCGAGAGTTAAACGAGATTCAAAGGATATGTGGAGAATTCCTCAAAAAATCTTTACCAACAATATTTTACTTAGAATCCGATCAGGAACGTGTTCGGTTTACTTCAGGTTTTTGCGAGTATTTAACGTCTAGAGCTAAGAAGCGAACGAGCGACATTTGAAGTCGACAGCTCGGCTAAATTAATTTCACATCAAATGCTCGCTACTACTGAAAGCAACTGACATTTTAGAATTTCTTCTTCCTTTTTATAATAATACACCAATAAAAAAAGCTTCAAGCTCTTTAGTAAAGTACAGGCACGAAGTACAAGTATTAATTCACAAAAATTAAACCCGTGACATATTTTATTTTTACGCATGTTGTCAGTCACATTATCCCAGAAGAAGTTGTCACATATAAAGGAAAACTTTCTACTCACCGAAGTAGCTAAAGCTTGGTCTCTTAAACTCCTTCTTCTTTATCAGGAAAGACCGTGGCATTCTGACAGAGGTTTGGTAAGTTTTTGGATAATTTGGTTGAACTTGATGTGACGTGTGCACTGTGAGCCGAGCCTGAGCCGATCAAATCTGGGTTGGGTTAAAAGTATCCGCAGTTCTCTGCTGAAGCGGTCAGTAGCTGGCTGAAACTGAGCAGTTGGAATGTACACTGGCTTATTATAGGCTGAAGTTTAAGGCAGGTGCGGTGCTAATGGTTTATAAACAATATCCCACTTGTTTAAGCTGACCAAATCTCATTTAAGGCAGCGCGACCAGTCGACCCATCCATGAACACCACCACAAAGGCTCCATACAATCTCGCATTTCAAATAACTTTGTTTAGTACGGTCACGGTTCGCTGTTGATTTATTAAAGACCTGTTAAGGCTCATTAAGCATTCAATACGGGGCAGGTTGTGGAACTGTAGAGGGCAAATGGTAAATCGCGCTGCAGCGAACAATGGGTCGAGTCCAATCTTCGATCGCGCTGTCTCATCGCGTATGCATGATGTGCCGTGTCATCTACCTTGCTCATAGCTCGGCCACCAGCGGCCAACCAATCACATCGCGCGCTGCAACATACTTCTCGCATGAGAGCAGCAAGTACGAAATTGCTCTTCGCATTAAAGTTTTAACGTTAGCATCAAAATTCACACGAATACCTTTATTACTTGTCTGAAATGAGCCTCCGAAGGGTATTCTAGGAACGGTCAATGCTATAGGAAACAGGAATAGTAAGATCATCGGACCTTTATCTTTGTGCAGAGGAATTACTTAGAATTGCCTTATTATGCCGTTGTCCCTTTGTTCGTTCAAATTTAATTCCCATACATTACCAAACGTCAAGGTATATTATTCGCCGAGAGCCATGCCATGTCAATTATTCATACAGAGTAAAGATGCATTGTTAGGCTGACAAAAACGGATCTTTTAACTCCTTTTTATCCTCTATTAGTTTTCTATTTCCAAGCGACCCCATCCGTGGGTTTTACGGCTGTTTTATTTAACAGTCCTCCGGACAATTCTAACCTAAAAGAGCAACTAAACGCAATCAAAGAATTCCACGGAGTACGAAATAGGGGTATTCTTAGTTAATTTCTGCTCTCTAAATCAAGTTGTCTTTGTCTCGAGCCTTGAGTTCACCGGCTATCAGCACTTAGCAACGGAGGAAAGCACACAAAAAGAAATGCAGGTCGGTGTTTAATCCGGGTGGTGCTCTGTTCTTAGCGGTCACCACCAGCAGGCCGGCGAGCACAAATTTACTTGCAGAACACTGAACAAGTAAGGCACGTGCATGAAAGCCTACCCGTCAGAGCCAGGTGTAGATCGATGCTTCTATTTCTTACACAAAAGGTTGAAGTTTTTTCTCAACAATAGGCCGACAAGATAGGTATAAAGAAATGTCATCACACTTGCGAGATAATCCAAGCTTGTTGGACTGAGATATTTAAACAGAACACACGTGCCCGCACGGCCTTGAATGGTGATTTGTTAAACAGCGGTTCACTAAGACACTAGAGGTTCAGAAATGCAAAAGATAAGCACTTAGGCGAGTTTTTCCCTTTAAACATGTATATTTAATTCCGAAGAGGTTCAACAAAGAGAACTTGAGCTGCGAGTTGAAATATTGTGGACCCTGAAATTGTATTGAAAGCTGGCGTGTCGTGCATATGTCTTCGGAAACGGAGGGTGACAATGATTTTGTTGATAGTTCATTCTGTGGACAACTGTGGAGCTATTCTCTTTCGTTCCCTTGAGGCTGTCCATCATTTAAAAGGTCTTTTATCTCTTGGTTATTGGATGACGAGTTAATAAATTGAGATTTATTACAGAGGTTTGTCGACTGTTTTAAAAGCTTTCAGAACAGGGCTCCAAGAATAATTAGTGGAAATAGGTACAAAATTTTGATACTTTCAAAACTTTAAAGAGTCTTTCAGCGTCGTGAATCTCTACTCATCATCCCGTCTTTCTCTCTCCATGACATCCTCAGATAGAATAAAAGAATAAAGAAGGATTAACACTGCTTTATTTCTCTCGAATTTGACAAGTGCCGTCTGGATGTAACTCGCTTGGCAACAGATTAAACTAACGTAACGCGTGCCACTCAAATGCTTTACAATCAATGTACGTAAACAATTTAGAAGCTATTGGTTTTATAAGATGAATTGTTGAAACGTTTTTGCATGTTTCGAGCACCGCCAATGCCTACAGGTTAAGGCCAATATCGTGGATCCACCCAGTGATTTCTAAATATAAAAATATTCCGGTAACTATAAGAAAGAAGCGCAGCCTTTTTGTTGAATATAACGATAATCTTTACATTGTTCCGTCGCGTCGCCTGTAAATGCACTTTAAAATATTATCATTTCTATCTTCACAGTTCTTCCCGTTTGTAAAGCAAATATGGCTTCTACAGTCTACACATACTGTGAATGTTTGGTGGATTGTGCGACAAAGCTCTGCATAAAATAGACTTTAATCAGTCAATGCTATGATGTGAAGAAAACATATAGACGGTGCAAAGGTTATAAGACTATTCAAACAGATTTCGTTTAAAGAGTTTTAAACGCCGTATACGGGTTTAGGGAGCTTCGTTGTTATTTGTCCGTAGATTCCATTGGGTAAACTGTCCGTCCGGCAAGCACAAGTAGTTAACTTTATTTATTTTGTCAGTCGTGTGTTCGAGCTCTAATATTTGTCGTTTACGGCAAAAAGATATAACCAAAAGAATTTTTAAAAATGAATCTGAATTTTCGGCCACTGATATCCGTAATACCATATACTCGGCTGCTTTGGAAACATTTCTTGTATACCGGTAATATGAATTGGTGAACTATACTACACTTATTCAGAGGTGAAAATGCTGAACTGAACTTGTAAGGCATTCAAGAATATATATCATTTGTCACAACAAAAGATCTACGAAATTACCAAGCAGAAAATAGTGAGAGCCAAACGGATTTTCATTATGTTGTAAAATCCGTATATTTACTGGATCATAGGAAACGGGTGTTCAGTATCTAGTGACATTTAGAACTTTCTGGATCCCTTGAAGAGCATTTAAAATGTATTAGGGAAGCCAGGTACCAGATGTATTGTTTGGTTTGAGGATTTGGCACAAAGCTCGATTCAGTTAATTAGTTGTGCATGAGAAACTAAAACCTTTATATATACTGCCCTTGTTGGATAGAGTTCCAGTTTGTTTATCCACGAACTGTTTCTTTATAGCGACTACTAAATAACGGGCTTAAAACTCGAAATCATGTCGTATACGTAGTAGTCGTCTAAAGGCCAAATGCTCAGTTGATAAGGTATAAACGCGATTCGAACAGTGCGTAGATTGGCTGATGGCGGTGAGGATGCGTAGTGCCTTAGTGGGCTTCAGTTCATTAGGGATGTGATAAACACCTTCTAGAAGCGAAAAAATTTACACTCGGCCGAAATAGCAGATTCGTGGAAGCAACAGTTGGTTATGCCTGCAGTGGACAGGTCACATGTATAATGCACCAAAACGTATTCACGTTTTTGATTGAATGATTCCATTCCGTGACGAAGCCATTTTTTGCGACAAAACAGTTAAATAGAAGAGATTAGTTGGCCGTGTATAACTGAAATGAACTATTATCTGTATAATATACCAAATAACAAAGCTATGATTGATAAGAAATTACAAGATATTCAAGCAAAGTTCGTTCAATTGAGAACATTTAACAAGTCCCCGTGAGTGCAGTGTTTTATATTGTAGTTTTGTCGTTACAGTATTTTCCCAGGGTAAACTGTCCAACGAACAAGTAGATCACTTTACTTATTTTGAGTTTAAAATTATTAGCTAGACAAAAATAATGCAACTTTAACCGGCGGAATCATTTCCAAAGGAGACCCGAATTTCTGGTAGCTGACGTCGGTATAGTTGAGGGGCTTAGACCGATTGTATGGTATGAAATTATAAACTATACTATATTTTTCAGTATCATTCAAAGAGGTAAAAATGCTACGAATTATCACGGCAATTTAAGGAATTTGTCATAAGAACAACAAAAATATCCGAGTGGAAAATTTTGTTTAACACAGTGGGCGTTTTTTACAAACTACTATTTTGCGAGTTCCGTAAACTCAGATATAGATCCCATAGAACAGTAATCGGCACTCACTATTCAATATCTAAAAACTGTTAGAACTGTCAAGATCACTGAAAAGCATTAAAAATGTATTACGAAAGTCAGGTACCAGAAGCTATTGCTATTGTTCTATTCTTGCACGGCTCATTTTGCTTGAGACTTGGCTCAGAGCTCGATTTTAGTTGTGCATGAGATATTTCAAATTATTGTTATTTTAAACTGACAATTTGAAAATATAGGGGGCATTTGGCAAGTCTAAATTTTGTGTATAGTTGCTGATAAGAGGGTAATGTAAAACTTTTGTGTATATTTCAGAATATCCGAGTGAGTATTTTTGAGTGTTTATAATCTTGCCGAGAATTCAGAGGAATGGTCGTTCGGTAAAATTATTTTATTAAACTATGAAGGCCGGAATTTCAAACGAACATAAGAGTCGATGAGAGTACTCTCGCTCTCGTTTGACCGCAACTCTCGTGCACTCATTGATTATCTTGCTTTCTCATCAAGTTGAATAAGTCCATATTTTGATGAGAGTCGATGAGAGATTTTATTTGTTTGTTGTGTGAATTTTGTCAAATCTTCTCGAGTCTCATCCTTGTTTGCCCATGTGCATGTGAGGTGACCAGAAACTCTCGTCCGACTCACATCACTCGACTCACATACAACCCTCGTTTCATTTAATACTACCTACTTGAAGTGAGCTCGCTGCATTGATATATAGCTTGTCTAAATGAACCGAAAGCCTTGTCAGTTCCCTGACATGTATGTGTATTGTCTCATTTAATACCAATATACACAGCAGTAGACTATCACAGGTCTCATTCTATTCGGATAGGCAAACTGAGTTAATTGTTATAGATTGGACAAAACAGAGAGACGAACATGCATCTCGTTTGGGAAGCTAACTGAAAAATAGTCTTGAAAATATCACTGAATTTGACTCAGTTTGTCGGGTGTGAGGCTGGTCGATCCAGTTGAAGATTGCTTTCCCTCCTTCAGAATCGGATACATAGTCGAAGTGACGTCTCCGGCTTGGGAATGGTAGAAAGGCAAGAATTTCCAAAGGAAATGATCAGTTGACAAGGTATAAATGCAATCCGAATTGTAGTGCGCTGTTTTGTTGTGATGGGCAATATAAGTTCCTAGTGGGGTTCATTTGGGACGTGATAAACTGCCTTCTAAAAGGAAAACAAAACTTACGCCTAGCAGAAACAGCCGATTCGTAGACAAAATGATTTTATTGTCTGCCATTAACTGGCCACAAACCGAATAGACCAAAACATATTCATTTCACGCCTTCAATTCGCAACGAAAATTTCAGTTTATATAAATAGCTCTTGATTAATGTGTCATTATTCGAAATGGATAAAGTATACGACCGCTTCAAACTTTGAAAACAAACTCTTGTTGAAACGTGTTTTCAAATATATCCTTGTCAATATTCTGAATGGAACAAACATTGTTCTGGTCAGCGGTTGAAGCCAATAGCACCTGACTGTTTTGTCCTCAACGCGGAACCACTCTTAACCCGCAGTCTTTTGTAACAAATTCTAAAACAGCCCAACAACTTCAGCGAAGGAAGCTGTAAAACAATAGTGAAGATAATGGAAACGTTGTCGCTTAATAAAAAAAATGAGGAACTGCTTCAAGTGTTATCTTAGATATTGCATGGCAGATTGCGGCCCGGAGTTAAAGCCTGTCGGTACAATCGGTACATTTCAACACAACAACCTTGTAGCACATTTTGATGTGAATTGAAGCTTGCCTTTCACTCCACTAAAATCTCGTGCTAAGTTGAAGACAGGCCATGTAGGCGACGCATAGACGGTTGGTGAAGGAAAAACTAACAGGCATGTAGATATAGAGATATGGTGCCGAATATAACCGAGGCGTTTATAATTCTAAGCCAAAGCGGAAAAAAAACAAGAAGAAATGCGGAACAATAAAAACAGGCTTTCTCGAAACTGGTAAAATATCATAGCTGGTGATTTTGAGTGCTACTAAATCCCCTAAACTATAACCGCTATTGTGCCATTTGGACGACTTTTGAAGTTTACAGTTTAACACCTCCGGCAAGCACATTTTTTAAAACAATCGTCTTGATTTATTACCCTAAACCGATTCTGTGTTCTGTATTTAATTAATGACTTCTTATGTATGTTCATACTTTAGCAATTTGGATATAATTTAGATTGACAATGCAAGAAATATTCGACCGCTAACACAGTTTTTGGACTAGATTCCTTGTATCATTAAACTCAGTGCTTCTTTCAGAAACGCGTATGTCTATTTGATAATCGGTTTGAAACTTACGGGATATAACGGCGAATTATATTTATAGTGTCAACCCATAAATTGTTGGGTAACTCAATATTACACTAACTGAATAATTTGGATCAGTTTATGAATTTTGCATCGGTGGCGATTTCGGAATAATTTTGACGTACCGAGTAGTAACTCAATATGACTATATAACTATATATACATACATACATAACTTTATTTATACTCGAATTTTAGAGCAGCATACATATATATACTTGTGTCACATGATATGATAGCTAAGATAGTTTTTGGACTAGATTCCTTGTATTTACTGCTTATTTCAGAAACGTGCATGTCTATTTGATAATCAGTTAGAAACTTACGGCGGGAATTATATTTATAGTGTCTACTCGTAAACGAACTGAATAGCTCGGATCAGTTTATGAATTTTGCTTCGGTCGCGATTTCGGAATAATTTTGACGTACCGAGTATTGCTGGCGTCGCATATGACTGATATTTATGATAAAACCACAAGACATTTTTAAACATTGCTTTTTAGCTCTCAGAAATCAACATGGCAGTTAATCTTAGCCTGGATTCCAAAAGCCGTCATTCTGTCTGTGAGTCGGGCAGCTCGTGGTGCGATGGGTGCGGGGCGCGATGTTGGCTTGCTCATTGAACCCAGGTTAAAATACTGAGAGGAATACCAGCCTCTCCCCGCTGTGGTTGTTACTTTCCGCATGTTATTTTTGCAGGTGATCTTAAGTTAGTGACAGCATCACATGTGGCTATTTTTTGGCCTTCTTTATACTACAGGCATTCAACCTGCCTGCCGGACGTTTAAATTGATTCGTCCAAAGTGTAAAGACGGGCGAATAATTATAAGACAACCTAGACTAACCGCTATACTGATTATGAGAAGTCATCCTTTATTTAAAACGACTGCGAGTGTCTATAAACTGTGATATAAACACGCCGGAAGTTGTATAGCACGATAGAAGTTTTAAAAGAGGAACACGAGGTGAAGCCGAGTGTTTCTCTTGCTTCTCGAGTGCTCTACAACTTTCCGAGTGTTTGTGTTGCAGTTTATATACACAAGCAGCCGTTTTATATTGCTTTTGTAAAATAGAAACAAGACGAAGATAAAAACAGTGTCTTTATCCTCTGATATAAACACTCATTTTGCCATCTGTTAGCCAATTATATCTACCCTATTGTACATATAAAGTAGAACATTGGCGGGCTGCAAGTGACGCAGCCATAGCCCGGTTTTTGGTTTAATAAATGCGTCTTAGAATACTAATTGTTCCTCTTTTCCCTCCGTAATCCGTCGAGAATTGACGAAAATGAGATCTGTACAGTGTGTGTGAAAGGCGAGAAGAATGGGGCGAGGCAAAAACAGCTCTCTTTTTCTCTCGCCTCATTCTCCCTCTCGCCTGTCCGCGCGTCTTGTTTCGCCTGTTACCTGTGGTCTAGAGCGTCTTGATAGACGTCGACGAACTAAACCATATTTTTTGTCCAGGCGTTTCATTCGACTTCAGCACGTCATTGTAGCTATACGACACGAATAAATAAACCAATTAATTGACGAACTAAAAATCTTTGTCCAAAGTATAAAAAGGGCGGGTTATATATAAACGAGATTGACTAGGTACCGAGTGAGGATTTCGAGTTGGATTTCGATTTGGATTTCGAGTTGGATTTTCGAGTTGGATTTTCGAGTTGGATTTCCGAGTTGGATTTTGGGGTTGGATTTTCGGTTTGGATTTTCGAGTTGGATGTTTGAGGGAAAAAAATCCGAAATCCAGAAAATCGAACATTGATTTCCCTCGGGGCGATTCGATATATAAATATTATGGCTCCTCAGCACCTAACCCTAACTCTAACCCTAACCCTTCCAACTCGAAAATCCAACTCGAAATCCAACTTGAAATCCAACTCGAAATCCTGGCACTCGGTAAATAGCTCAGTATCCTCTGTATAAACGAACTGTAGTTTCAGGAGATTAGTCGCTTTACATTTTAAAAAATACAGTTGCTTGGTATCAACCAATAATTGAAAAAGATTCAGGGATATATCTTGTCGCTGTAAATCACTAAATGGCAAGTTAAAAGACTGCAAGACAGTTTCGCATACGGACGCCGGTCTATACACTGTCTATACACATTATTCTTAAAGGGGCTGTGTCACGGTAATGCGCATGCTCTCTAGTCATGTCAGAAACAAAGACTACACAGTCACGAAAAACAAGATGCAACTTAACAGAATAACAAGAAATGATAAAATGGTTATGTATTGCGAAAACCGAAGTGTCTAAATATAAGGAACACAATTGTGACAGCGAATGGATTTAACTGAATTAAATTGAAAGTTTGCAATCCGTTTTAATCTTCCCCAATTTTAACCATCCATGTTCCTTTACGATTTATCATCGTCGTTCTTGTGTTTTTGCTACTACGGTAACCTGTTATTTTTAGATTTCCTTTGATTTGTGGAAAATTTCGTACATCGCAAAAACAACAAACCTTTTATTTCCACTTTAGGTGCAAATACAATGTCTTAAATAGCCGTGACATAGCCCCTTCAACTATTGGTGTAAATATTTTTAGAACGAGCATGTATTTAATTTAATAAACACAATATTATTATTATTATTATTATTACTGAATCCGAATATGGCCGCCATATCAGAGAACAACAACAACAATAATAATAATAATAATAATAATAATAATAATAATAATAATAATAATAATAAAGGTGCTTTATTAACATAATATCGTG
>JANVCH010022338.1:0-11769 GCA_025505405.1 Epizoanthus rinbou
TGTCAATATTAAATGAAGCCAATTGCAACTTGTAAAATGAATCAGATTGACCCACCAAACAAATGTCTGACCTGAAGTTTGGAATATGAACATTTGATAACACGTTGCTTTACTTCCGTTTCTTTAATAGGAAATCAAATTCTGAAACAACAGCGGTACCAACTAAATTCTGACGTTGGATGGCTATCATGAAAAACAAGATGACATCTTTGTGACGTAACATGACGTCATAATTGAATTCGCTAATTGCCAAATTGTACATCATGGACTAATTAACTAAACTACCAATTATGACTTTACTACCATTTCTAATAAGGAAATTAAAGAGGGGGGGGTGGCGATTTGGCCCCCCTGGCCTTCCTGACACCCAAAATAGCCCAGTCCAGATTGGGTTAAGACTACAATCAGCCACATCAACAGTAAAATGACTATTAAAGAGTGGGTTCCAACTACTAGTTTAGTCATCCAAAATTCCCCTTTGACATTACAGTACTGTCAAAGTCCGAGGTTCCAACCCTCATAATTGTCTGGGAGTCTCCCGAATTTACTTACAACCTCCCGATCTCCTGATTTATATTGCTTATTTATACCCCAATTTTTCAAACATTTTCTAATATTTTCTAATATTTCACAAATCTGATATTTTTCAGGTGATATGTGGAAAGACTAAAAACAAAAAGCAGAATTACCTCAATTGTTCTGTTTTTCAACACATAATATTAAAGAAATAAAAAACGAGCCTGCGCGCTGTGTTGAGTCATAGAAGCATGCATGAATTTGTAAGTACACGAAAGCACGAGCTCTTCTTTCTCTTGTATATTGCAGAATTATAATGCACTCAGTTTGTCCAATCAGAAGATGTGTTATATCTGCTTTATTTTATAAACAGCCACGTGCCAATAATTTAGATTAATTTTATTTTAGTTCATACTGTGGAGCTATTTTATACAGAGTTTTGGATTTCTTTTGTCTATTCTTTTTTCAAGAATTTTTCATTGCATTGCAAAAATTTATTTCCCCAAGGTAAAATTTCCCATTTTGCAATCCAATATTGACAAAGGTCTCCCAGGGCCTATGGTTTCATATCTGAAAAAATGTGAAGGTCTTATAACTGTTTACAGATGTTAGAGCATCAGCTGAATTACAGTAACTGCAGCTATTTGTCACCCCCTCCCCCATCTCACTCCCCACACAGCGGTCACCCCAGATGCTCACCTACATCAGTACCATCCAGAGTTTCATTCCCAGAGTTGGACACTTGTGAACCTAACACTTTGTTGACATTTGCTCTTGGAACAGGAAAAAACGTCAAACAATTATTTGTCTGAAATTCTATAATTTCTTTTGCAATAGCTTCCCTGAGCTTTTCCTTGGAGAAAGGAACTTGTTCAAAATCAAAAGCAAATGGTGGAAAGCAGGAGGGCTCGTCATCCACATCATGGTACTTTGACAGAAATGGGTGAGCTAATGCATCCTCAACTGAGATTCGCTCTTTTGGGTCAAGCTTCAGCATCTTTTCCAGCAATTCAAGTGCACTGCTGCTGGTATTTGGATACAGTTTCTGAAATGATACTGGAATTTTGGTTGGTAGACGACTGAGGTAAATTTTGACTCTTTCTGCTCCCATTCTCTGTACAAAACTTTGCGATGGTGTTCCAGCCACACTTAGGATAAGCTAAAGGAAACAAAAACCAGTCATTTAATAATTGTTAATAATCACAAGATCTCATGATCAACCATAGTGATCATGATACAATGACTGAAGAGAATCCTATGAAAATCACAACACAAAGCTATAAAGAAATTATAAATAAAAATATAAATTCTATATAAATATGGTATCTAGTAAATAACTAGTTGAAAACTAAAAGGACTAACAGAACTTAATAACAGAATATCTTTAATGATGGGGGAGAAAATTAATATTTATCTGATTTCTCTCTGATTTTCAAGCTAAATAATAATAAAGATTTGACACTTCTAAAGTCAAAAGCAATTCATTCTGTACTCCAAAAACGGATAAAGCCATCACCACAAAACGTTGTGGCTTTTACTGACATTTATCTGCAGCCAATTCCGTGTGGCACTACAGCACACTCTGTTACCATAGCAACCATATTTTGAGTGACAGTCCCTCAAAAATGATGCCTTAAAAATTAAATTGGTCTGATATTATAGTTTTCAATTACTTTAACTCATTTCGAAAATAATGTCAAATGATGTCATGCCCCAAGAGTTGCACTATGGACTAATTAATAAGCATGGCAATTGCAGTATTGTTTACTTTCATAGTAAAGAGGATTTTAAATAATGTCATAAAGTGGGTTTGTTTTGAAGCGAAATGATCTTCACAGTTAAGCAATTGTGAAAGAGAAGCCTGAAAAACATGAAGCTGCATATGTTGGCAGCAGGTCAAATTAATGGGCTCATCTGTGCCACCGAGTAGAATGTAATGTTATAAAGTGGGTTTGTACTAATTTGACTTGCTCCCAACATATGTGTCTTCATAGCTCAGTTGGTAGAGCTCTGCACCGGTATCGCAGAGGTCACATGGTTCGAATCCCATTGAAGTCCTGAAAATGTTTTTCAGGCTTCTCTTTTGCAATTGCTTAAATGCATATATTACTGCGAAGATCATTTCACTTCACGATTTTAAATAAGTTGAAATAGCAGATGATTTATGGTTCATAGTTAAGTTGTACAACTGTGACACACAAATATTTATCATTAGTTAGTTCTTAGAACATGGCCTTATGATCCAGTGTATAACAGAAAACTTGTAAGTGATCTAGTCAAAACAACTGTACTCGCTTGGGACCCACTGCCGCCTGCCGAAGAGATGGTCTCTTTTCATTTCCCCTCACCCCAACCAGTAGACATATGGTATCTTGTATAGTCCCCCTACCCCATGTGAAAGACCCACCATACGAAAGCCCCCTTTTTCTTCTGTTTTCCCTGTCTACTATTGTCGAGAAACCCCTGGTCTCCTGTACATACCCTACCCCACCTCTGTTGGGAGACCACTGGTCTCCTGTATACCTGTCCCACCCCTCTCAGAAGACCCCTGGTCTCTTGCATGACTACCTCCCAAAAAGTGGGTCCCAAGCAAGTACAGTTGTTTTGACCAGATCCCAGATTCCAAAGTGATCTGAAAGTGAAATGTCTCCTGCTGTGTTATGGACACAGAAATATGAAAGATAACCCAATCACTGCCCTGTGCTTAGTCAAAGCAATCCTGACCCTGACCCTAACTCTAACCCTAAACCAAAGCCTAATCCTAACCCTAAACTTAACTCCTAAACTCTACTTAATCCTAATTTTAACACTAACAATTATTCCTCGGCTAAGCACAGGGTAGTGGTTGGGTTAACTTTCATATTTTTGTGTTATGGACCCCCACCCCCTGGGATCTTGTATGTGAGGGGGGGAGGGGCCCTCCACATTGGCACTTGCCTGAATTGACTTGACATTCATTTTTTTTTAAAAATATTAAAGAGAACGTCAGTTGACCGTGTGTTCACAGCTACAAACTCATTCAACTCATAATATAACAAAATAAATACACATTCGTCCACTCGATACCATTATAATGCAAGATGAAGATGCCAATCAAATGCATGGAAACGACGAGCTACCTGTAGTTGGTTGAGATAGTTGGTTCCCGGGAAAAGCGGTCTTCGTCCAATCATTTCAGCGAAAATACATCCAACAGACCACATATCAATGGCTTGCGAGTATTCATTCAGCGAAAGCATCAGTTCTGGAGCCCTGTACCACCGTGTAGCTACATATTCGGTCATCACTCGCTTTTGTTCTGATGGAGAAGAACACAACCCTCTGGCCATGCCAAAATCGCCGATTTTCAACTCACAATTTTCATTCACCAACAAGTTACTTGGCTTCAGATCTCGATGCAGAACGTTTGCAGAATGAATGTATTTCAGTCCTCGCAAGATCTGATACAGAAAGTACGTGACGTGTTCCTCTGACAACGGCTGATCCGAGTGTATTATGTGATGCAAGTCGGTTTCCATCAAATCCAAAACGACGTATACATCCTGAAACTTTTCCAGATCCTCTGGAGGCCTGAGAATGTTCTTAATTGAAATTATATTATCATGTTTAAAATGTTTTAGAATTTTAAGTTCACGATAGGTCCTTTTAGCTGTCGTTAAAACATCAAAGGCCCGTGAAATTTTCTTGATGGCAACTTTACAGTCAGTTGTTGCATCTAAAGCCGAACAGACAACGCCATATGCACCATTTCCGATGCTTTCAATAAGCTTGTATCGAGCATCAAGTTCAAATTTTACCTCATAATTTTTATCCTTAATTATGTAAGTACGTTTAGCCATCGCTACCTCTGCACTTGGCTGGCAAACAAATAAGTGATCCCTTGCAAATCTTGCAGCACAAAGCGACACATTTTGAGCTCATTCAAAGAATGAAACGCTTTACTCATTTGAAATCCGCTGGACACTGTTCAGGTCCTTTTTATATGGGCGTTAAATTTAGTAACACATGATGTAATGACTGTCCAATAGAAATCAAGAACAGTAAAAAATCCTTCATCTGCAAAAACAAACACTGGGAAAACCCCTTGACAAAATACGCGGGTTGTAAAATATGTTGAGGAAAAGTGTAAAAATATCACTTGGTAAACCCTTTAAATGAAGATTTTTTTAATGCGAAGGCGTTTATATCAACAATGAAGAAAATAAAATGGTTTTTCCCTTTAAAACTTCCTGGTAAAATTGGATGATTCATGCATCAAATAAAAAATAAAATGTCTGTTTGTGAATGCAGTTACGTACCATCTTTTACGATTAAAATCGACATAAAATGCTGCACAATTTATTTTTTTAAATTTAATCTTCATCTTTTACACTATACATAAAAAATATACAAGTAACAGTTTTAAGAGATAAGGGAAAAACATTGGTAATTATTGTTGGAAAAACTAGAACACACTTCATATAAAGGTGTCTTTCTTTCTTTCTTCCTTTACAGCAACCCCTCATTAACAGGATTTAATACTTGCCAGGGGTCAGCAAAAATAAAGTTTTAGAATTATCACAGAAATACATTGTCTTTTGGCAACTAAGAATATTAAAACATTCTACAGTCTACGTCCCATGTAGATCAAAGGAATTATACAGCAGTTTTAAAAACAAACAGAAAAATTGAAGGAATATGTTTTAATTTTGCTACCATGCCAATATGTATAGAACACACTGTTGTCTGTTGTAACTGGATATCTGTTGCCCTGGCTGTGATATGTGAACACTCACTGGTAACATATCTCTTCTGTACTCAAAATACACTTATTCCTAATTCCTATTCCTAGCCAGTTATAAATCGTGTTATAAAAGAGACCCAGGATATCAGGGGAGAGGAGAAGGGAATGGCAGGGGGGAGGGGGAGGGGGAAAGCAAGGCACATAAGAGTACAATAAATAATTTTCTGGTTCCAGAGTGTCTTTTATATTTCCTGTAAAAATATCCAGAGGACACAATAAATGTTGTTGTTGTTGTCGAAACAGCTGAACACGTTTGATCAAAGTTAAAATAAGATAAATATTTGCATTTGATGTAACAGACTAGGACCCTTTTTATAAAATAAAGTTTATTGCTTGTTTGCTTGCTTCAAACACCGACTGGATTGGTAATTTGAACAAAGTCTAAACTCTAGCTGATGACTGTCTTTTGTTGAAAGGCATTGCAACCTCGCACTCTGCAGTAGGAATTGTTAAATTAATTTTATCATATACACAAAAAGCAGTTGTCCTATTTGCACTTGAAAACTTCAGAAGAAACCCAGTTGAGAAATTAAAGATTCAATTCTTTATTCCAGTACTTCCTTGACACTGAAGCTATTGAAGTGAATATTTTTGCTTGACAAATATATCATACTCTGTGGTGATCAAGGAAAAGTATTAAACAAGAAATCTCCTATTTCTCAGCTCAGTGTTCTTCTCATCACAATTTCAAGCGGTTTAGACCAGTGCCATATATTTTAAGTGTAAATATGTCATTTGAACCATTTTTACTAATAGTGATATAATTAGTTGCAATGTTTTTATTTATTTTGAAGTGACACTGGAAGATATCATTGGAAGTTTGAGGTGATTTACCTGAGTCCCCCATTCAGGTTGGGTAATATATCATTTGTTACCAATTGTATATAGTTATTTAGAAAAGGGTTGACATTTATGAAATAGAAAACATTTCAGGGTTTTCCATCGAGTTAATATATAGTAACAAAAGTACAAGTTTGGGAGAACAAGAAATAGCTATAATTATTGTAGCATAAACCAACAGTGAGTATTTCCACAGCTATTTTGCATTCTCACAAACTTGTAAGAGCCGAGTGTTACCATAACTAAATGGAAAATGCAGGAAATGTTTTCTATTTCTTTTATAAAATAAAACAGCCATCTTTCCCATCGAGTTATGATAAACGGCTTTCAACCAATCAGCCCGGGGAGGGGGGGTACTCACTCCAATTTTGTGTAGTGATGTGCCACCGAACGAAGAAATTCCGACCCCATTCTAAGTAAAATATCTCAATTTTGATACTATTTTGATACCCCATTCTAGAAAAAAATCGATTTTCCAGGGCCCAAAAGTACCAAATTTTCGAAAATCGCCACCCCATTCTAATTTTAGAAATGGATCAAACTTTTGCAGGAAATGATACCCCGTTCTAACACAAAACCCTAAAATACCCCATTTGGCGGCACATACCCGTATAGCCAATGTATGGGAGTACCCCTACCCCCCGGGGGGTACAACCACAGGCCGTGCCCAGACTAAAACGTCTTACAGTGAACGGAAATTACGCGGGAACAGTAGTCAGAATTGGGAAAGAGCGTCGTTGTATATTTTATGCTAAGCTTTCATACATTTGCTGTAGTTTTGGCACCTGGCCTCGGTTTGAAGCTATTGTTTGTGGGTAGTAGCGCGTAATTCGGAAATGGCCTATTGGGACAAACGTCGAGCTTATCCGATGCACTTAATTGTTGAATTTAGTTTGGCGCATGCTAAGATCGACGTTTAAGCTCCGGGCCTTACAGACGAGACGTCTACTGAAAATTTAAATTAAATCTTCAACAGTCTAGATAGTCTGATGCGCGGCAAAATGAAAAGCTTTTATTTCGTAGAGACTGACTCATCTTTGCAAGTCATTTCTTCGAATTTCTCTCGTCTTATCCTGGACATTTGCGTGGTGTAGAACACACACAGTTTTATAAGTGACTTTTATGACCAGAGTAAAATTCATTCAACTGTTATATATTCGCCCATCGTCTTGAAACCGCATGTTGAATTATTAAAGTTTCGAAGATTTACTCAAGTCTCAGTCGCCAAGATGCTGGAAACGATACAAATAGGAAGACGGCTACGACAACGGCTGATGAAATTAGACTTTATTGTTTTCTCTTTTTATTTATTTCATTCGTTTTTATTGTTCCTTGTGTGAAGATGTATGAATTCTAGGAGCCGAAGTCCCCCGTGTTGAAGCCAAACTAACAACGGAGGAATTAGTATTTCGGCGTTCACGTTAGCTACAGAGCTAAAGAAATTTTACTTTTCACGTTATATTTCTGAAGAAGACGGTGAACAGGTTGGCAATTTGGTGCATTCCCACGTGCAGTTCATTGTATTCTGTAATTGACCATAATCAAAAAGATGGCGGCTGTACATTAAACCACAATACCATGCGAACCTAACACAACGAATAGGCACATAGAAAGCCATATATTTTAGCGAAATTCGTCGCTGTCCTAAAAACATTGTGAATGCTAGTTTTGAAGTTTTTAGGACCTTTCAGTGCATTTTTATTGGTGTTTTTAGGGTTTTCGTGCGCTAAGAATTGTGGGTAAATGTACCAGTCGCCATATTTTTTATTATGGTCAATTAAGCCTTTTGTTTTGTGCAGTCGTCGTCAGTAGAACGTCCGACCTCAGCCTAGCCTAGAACCAAGACGTTCTTTTAAAATAAAAGTGTACGTTGTATTTCATATAATAGGCTCATCACCGCCCACAAATATTAAATGTTCCATCGCTTCATCAGAATAACTGCAAAAGCACTGGGCCTGTCTACCCACACAATCCCAGAATGCAGTGCTTCGGCGAGTTGCTCTGCACAATGTGTCATCAAGAGTATTTCTCAAGCTATTGTTTTGGAACAATACGTGTTGTTTTATCTCGCCTAAGAAACAATACAATTAGCCTTATTAGGTACTGCATTATGTGAAACACGTCACAATTTGTACAGGCTAATTATGTTGTTTTGTTCTTTCATGCATGCCAAATTAGCGTTTACAGCAATGTTTTATGGGATTATTTGGGTAGTCGTGGTCAGTCCTTTTGTAGTTTCTTGAGTAGCGAATTAACAGTATCTCTATGTTACTCTACCAGGGCCCTGCTGTGCTGCAAACTGTACCTACAAGCTAGGACACAACATTTGCCGAAACCAGACGGACTGCACTGAGATAGGCAGTTGTAGCGGACGCTCCTTCTCTTGCTCCCAGCCGCTCTCTAAACCAGATGGCCACGAGTGCGACTCTCATACCAGGCTGTGTATGCAAGGAGAGTGCAAGGAGTCGGTGTGCAGCAAATACGGATTGGAGGAGTGTCGCTGTTCACTAGAAGATGAATTGTGTGATCTCTGCTGTCAAGAGCCTAACAAGCCGAAGAGCTGCAAATCTTCCAAGAATATTGAATTGGTCAGTTTCGTAGTGTATTTATACTTTATGTGTACTCTGATTGATTCTCATTGGAACATGTTCAGTTTTGGCGAGCCACAGTGTCACGGTGACCAATGAATGAGCCCCCGGGGGAGGGGGCCGGTACTCCCCTACATTGGCTATACGGGTATATGTGCCGCCAAAACGCAGAGACGTCAACATTTTGATTTTGCTATGCGCTCTGGTGCATTTTCGGTGACTAAATGCGGTCGAAGCACACAAGAAATTTATCTTTTCAATTGTGGGGTGTTATTTGTGAACTTTACTTGGCATTAATCTGGCGGATCTCTACGAAAAGTAAACAGTTTTTGATCTTTATTACTTGATGCGTGAGATTTGCTTAGCAATGCGTGAGAGCGTGAGATAACCCTCAAATGCGTGATTCTCTCGCCCAATGCGTGACGGTTGACGTCTCTGCAAACGGGGTATGGATTTTAGGGTTTTATTCTAGAACGGGGTATCATTTTGCGCAAAATGTTGATCAATTTCTAAAACGGGGTAGCGATTTTTGGAAATTTGCTACTTTTAGGCCGTGGAAAATCGAATTTATCCTAGAAAGGGGTATCAAAATTGAGATAATTTACTCTAGAACGGGGTCGAATTTGTTCGTCCCTACCTAAAATTGGAGTGAGTACCCCCTCCCTGTGAATGCGTGTGAGCGCTGGTGTTCAAACGAGAGAGGAAACTTAGATTAGAATCAACTTGGTAATAATTTTAAAATACATTATGTAAATTTAAAGGAACCTGAAATGAAAATACTTGTAGACAAAATGGAAGAACTTTTATCTTTTACTGTGAAATTTTTGTGGTCTAAAACTGGCATAAACTGAAACGAGAACGAAGTAAACAAATTTGCCTATTTTTGTACTTCGACAGTCATGGGCCCGCCATCTTGGACTGATGACGTCAGTGAGACGCCATTCCCAGGCCCCTCGCCATATTCTTGTTTTGATAGTTGACCGTCCGTGGCCTGGGAACGGCAACTAACTGACGTCATAATCCAAGATGGCGGGCCAATGACTATCTCGTTTTTACGATGATTTTACCTTTTGGAGCCTAAAAACGTCACGGAGTATCTTTCATTTTGCTCAGGGCGACAAATGGAATGAAGTAATTTAGGCAACTGATTTAGGCTAGAACTCCCAGCTACTGGAGTAGAAGTACCGAGCAGTTTGCCAGTTGTGGTACGAAGTTGTCACTCACTCAGTGTCTCTCGTCAACGCTTATACATCTCATGCTAGTCAGTTGCTCTGGGTATACCTGCAACACAGTATTTTTATTAAATATTTTTTAATTTTTTTTTATATTTCACTTTCAGTTTCCTAAAAAGCTTAAACTTGCTAAACAGCTGGCGGGAACTCCGTGTGGTAACATGGAAGGTTACTGCGATGACTTCCATGTCTGTCGTAGGGTTGATATGAATGCACCATATCTCCGACTCACCAGCACTGAAAAGCCCTTGGAAAGGAGTAAGAGAAATCATGACCAAGCCATAACCTTAATAACCATGTGATTAGCATTTCCTCCTCCTTATTTATTTATTTACAAATTCGCCAATGGCGGGTAGACAGACAATAGGACAAGGCGTCCCTTACTAGGCCTATCCACCCAACCCAACCCCCAAATAAGAATTAAACCCAATTAAACCCAACCCACAAAAGATTTAAAACACTAAAACTAAGGACAGTATCAGCAGTTTTTGTGGTGTCTGGTACAGAGTTCCACAAGTTAGCTATTCTATTAAAATTAATACATTTATATCAATACACCTTTTCCATATCAATATGTTTAAATGTACATAATTATCAATTATTAATTAAAGGATCACTGTGAGATGAAACATTTGAAGGACTGCCACTGATGAACTATTACTGGTAATCACTACCTCGATCACGGTCCATACATGATCTCAGCACACTGTGCTAGGTGATACGTACACTTCCAGACATTATATTGCATATTACATAATTATAACTGAATTTTCTATATCAAAATTTCTTGATTCAAACCCATTGTGGTGATCACTGATAACTTTCTGTATGGATGTCACCTCCATAATGCAGCCACCTGTTTTCTGTCTGTCTCTAACAAAGACACCTTGTTCTAGATCTGCCCCTTCAGTGTCTGTGTTAATGACGTTTGGCCATACTAATTATCAACTGAAGGTATATAATATATCACAGTACTCTGCGATCCACAAGATATTTGATTATCACAAACCTCTCCACTCCATATCCAAAAAGCAATATAATTTATAAAATTAATGTCAGTACTTACTGAAATGTTTTGGAATTATTCCTTCTGCTTGAAGAGCTTGGGCCTATGAATATAAGGGAGCATACCATGTTAAAGGATACCATATACATATATACTAGTTAGTAATTATATATAGCGGCAACCTGTTAATGTACAGTCTGATTTGACAGCCGTTTGGACCATTATAAGCAGTGTTCCCTAGTATACAACTCTATTAAATGATGGCTGTGAGTAGCTAAGAAAGCCTGGAGCAGATCCAGGTGTATCTACAGCCACTGCTGCTCATTACAACTAATTAGCATTGGACAGAGAAATTTTCTTTTAAAAGGGAGTTACTCAGTTTAATAATATCAAAAGGCATATAGCTAAATTAAAGGTAATTAATTTAAAATTCTTGAAGGATTTTCAAGATTTTTAAAACATTCAGGGGAGGACAGATATTTTGGCTATAATTTTGGGGATTTGGGGGAACTCTTGTAGCTAGGTCTACAGTTGTAATCATAAAAGTTATTATTATTATTATTATTATTATTACTATTATTATTATTACAGCATAATGTTCAACCTTACCTGTTCCCTTGTGTCTGGAAAGCCCTCTAGTATCCACCCCTGAGAAACACAATGCAATAATTTATATATTATTTTACTGCTTCACTAACAAGATCCACTACTGCATGTGCTCACTGTCGCCGCGAGTAAGACTTATATATTATTGTTCATGTCCGTATACGGAGAGTAAGACTTATATATTATTGTTCATGTCCG
>JANVCH010022449.1:0-11766 GCA_025505405.1 Epizoanthus rinbou
GTGTTTTTAGGATTTTCGTGCGCTAAGAATTATGGGTAAATGTACCAGTCGCCATCTTTTTTATTATGGTCAATTGTACTAAAACGTACTCTGTTTTAAACTTGGAGTTGTTCAATTTCCATATATTAAAACAAACTTTCCATGATGGGGTTTTCAGTTTATACAAAGAAATACTGGCGCATAACATGCTAGATTAAAATAAAGATAATTCAATTCCACGTACCTGCAAACTCCGCACATGGTCAGTCAAATCCAACAATTGCTGATCTCTCATTGTCATCTTCTCTTGAAGGTAACCATTGTTAAGTGTCACTTCACTCAGTTTTGCTATGAGGTCCTTCGTGCTTGAGTCTTGCGGCTAAAAAGAACGTACATGCATTTCTAGTATCATACCAAATTAAAAAACAGCTGCTTTGTCAATAATTATACTTATCAAATCACAAAGAGAAAACAAGATGAGAAAAAAGTTAAGTATACTACAAACAAAGAATTTTGCAGCAATGTTACTTTACATACTCTGCAAATTGATCTGCCAGATTTTTTGTACACGTAAATATGGCTTTAGTAACCAGTGCAAATTTGATATCTCCTATCTGCACTGGTGAAGTTTCACATTTCGCACATCAGTGAAATTTAACAAATATTTGTTGACCAGACAGGAGCTAATAAAGAGGCATGCCTTCCTGCTTACACTCCCTGTACAAAAATCAATTATTTCAGAAATACATTTATCATCATCTCGGTGTTCAATTACGATTTCACAATATTCTCTAATAACCAATTTCGACTACATGTAACTCTTCATATCTTGCATTAACTAAGTGGTATTACCAAATATTCTTATCTTTAACAATAACTGAAAAACCCCTCTTGAAAACCACACGAGAATAGCCTGCAAGCACGAAAACATCTCTACAAGGATATTTCTGGCATACTTAACTTTGGTGATAAATATTTTAAAATCTGAAATCCAATGACTTTCCATTTTCCTACATTCCATAACTTTTTCAGCCATGGAAAAGGCATTTTAAATATCATAATTTTCAACCACGTTTCAAAGAACACGTTAACCTTGCAGATGTCATTCAAAATAACGAATGCAGATGTACATTCCTACCCTTGGGAGTCTGAAATGACATACCTGTTCAAGCCAGAAATTATCTTCTGATCCCTGGGCTTCGGACACAGCTGCTGAACTACAACTGGCCTGATAGTCCAACTGCCTGAATTCTGGATGCTTCCCTACAAGCATAACATTCAGGCCATGCCTACATTAATTCATGAGTGATTATACTGATAGGTTTTAGCAGTGCTGATAATAATATAATTTGATAAGATTCAATTTACACATGTATTTAAATGACTCCTAATACTTGAGGTTATGACTGACCTTTCATCGTGTTTATCACCTTACGTTGTATTATAAACAATTTTTCCTACATCTACGCAACAAAACAAATCACAGCAGGAACTATTTACAACACTTACCAGTGTGACGTTGTGCACTGTCATCATTCATCATGTCCTCGATTTCCCTGAGTTCGTCCTTTATTGCTTGTTGTGTTCTCTGTCAATATAGTAAAGGTGTAGCGTTAAAGTTACAGGGAGCCTATTAAGTTTTACGTCATTTGTATGGAGCATTTGAAGCATGCTAATTAATAAAGCGAGAGGCTTTATTAATACACCTGTCTTTGTTTGGCATATGTGTTTAGCAGTATTTGGCAAGATTGCTGTCTTGGGGTTACTTTTACCCAATGCAATGGGGCTTGTATAAGCTACATGAATTATTGCACCGTCTACCACCTCACAAGGGTGAAAATCGTTGCAAGCCAAATTTTTTAAGATTTAGATAATGGGTTTGGGATTTTGTTTTGATTCGACATTTAGGTTGAGTTTGAATTTGGCTTTGGATTTGGGGTTGGGTTTGGGAGGACACCTAGGTTAGGGTTTAGCGTGTTCTGTCTTCCCTTATTGTGCTTTTTACTCTACTGTATTTTATGTTATTGTATTTTTCATACTGAAAAACTGAAATATAGTATATTGAAATAAAGTATATATTGTTACTGCAGTTGCAGCAGGAAGTAGAAACGAGTTCTACTTTCGGAACTCGTTGTAGAAAGTTGTCTCAAAAATATACCACGTAACTCAGGGAATTACATCAACTTACCCGATCCAATGAGGCCGCATCCTTCATGCAACTGAGAAGCAAGTCATGTGCCTTGCCTAGACAGTTGTAATACTCCTGTGTAGGGTGAGCAGCAGGGTACAGACCTTGAGACCCCACATCAGTCTCCTCGTTGGCAGCTTGGGCCTCTACATTGGCAAGGTATTTGTAGATCTAAGGCACAAACAAAGTAAAATGAATAGTAATGAAGATATTGTACACCTTCCATACAAATATCTTCAAATGTGCATGTCACTTGTTGGGATTACTGAGAGATTGAACTGAAAGTGCTGAAGGATCCACAGCCTGCAGCTATTCGGTCCATACATGACTTCAAAATACGTCAACTCGTGTCAGAAGAGATGAGGTAACAGGCAATTAAACTCTGGTAGACTAGTTTTGAAAAAACCTAGGGGTTCTATGTCGGCGAGTATGTCAAATCAATATCGATTCAATCAACTACAAGTTGATGTTTATGCTTTTCGCCGTCTGGGTGGTAGGCTTAAGCTGACGTGTCGAGTGCAAAGCAAAAGCTGACAAAGGGCTAGCGCTCAAAATGTAAGCTTAAACCTACCACCCACATGGCGAAGAGCATAAACATCAACTTCTAGTTGATTAAATTAATTTTGAACAGACAATTAACTCTGTCCATGGACGTCCATGGGCAGTGCACATGGCAAATGAAGGTCAGACCAATATAACAGAGGGCAACGGCAGGGATTTAACCCAGGGCCTTCTGGTTGGGAAGAGATCTTACAAACTGAGCCACCCACACCCACACTCACACCAAAACCACTTAACAAACGCTACAAAACTCCCCAACATAAGAGCCTTCCTGTAACAGAACCCAAGTCTGAACTTTGTACATCGAATATGTAAGAACCTAGACGTAGTCAGGGTTCATACCGTTTTCAAGGACATTCACCAGCTTTTTCTTAGATATTCTCCAGGGGTTTTCCAGGAGTATTTTAAAGTAAAAAGAAATGAGTTTACGAAAATAACTTTCCCATCAATTTTCTTTTGAAAGAAGAAAGGATAAACGATTTTTGCACAATTTGGGTTTATATGATTTTCCAGTAGTTTTCTAGGTGTCAGCATACAATTCAAAGAGTTTTCAAGGAGGATCAAATCCAGGAAATTCCAGAATATCAGGTGGCACACCCCAACCCCACTTATAAGTAGCTTTCCCTGCAGTTTATAAGCAAAAGTCTGAGTACTGGTCATATTCCATAAACTTGAAAAGAAAGTAATGTTTTGGAAATTTGGTCAGTCACTGATTCCTGTACACTAAGTTAGTTCAGAGAGCATCCCCTGTCTTAGGCCAGATATTTCAGTTATAACCTTGGGCAATCAATAACCTGGATGTAGACGCGTCCTATTTTTACATGTTGGGTAAAAGCCAGGAGAGAAACTTCTGAACGAAAATGACACAGCGGTCTGCAATTTTAATACTACTGATCTTTCGTGGCACATTTAACACTACCTCTCTTTTCAATTATGGTAAGTTGAAGATAACATTTGGACTTTCTGGCCTGCGAAGCTGAAAAGCTACTACCAATGCCTGGATTAGGGAGCACATGAATGGCATTATTAATAAGTTGTACATCACGAATTGCATCAAACCTGTGCCAGATTCCAAATTCCTTGTGTGGTCTTGACCTGTTCAAAGTGCTCCATGGCCTCTTCATAGTTGCCTTCTATCACTGCAGCCTCACCAACAGTTAGGCGTGCCACTTGTAAATTGCTACTGACATCCATTTTCTGCATTCACAAACATTTTGCAATGATTACATGAAGCAGAATGCCTATCAGTCTGTATAAAAAGCCACTGAACTTGTGCGCGATATTCTCACAACATTTATCGAGCATTTCCAAGTTGATTTAAAACCAAAACAGCAATTTTCTAGTAAATTCTTGCAATTGAATGCATTTTAAAACTTAAGTTTGCAGCTCTAGCAGTTACAATACACTGCGGCTTCTAGCTCGAATGAACTACACTAACCTCTGAAACAATGTGGGGCAACTTCAAATAAAAAGGTTTTACAAACAAGAGATAATGTCCATCAACTAGAAAACAGCACAGGTAACTTACACAACGGTTTACCAATAGCGCAAACTGATACAAGAAATCTAATAAACCGAGAAGTGTCCTGATACTTGATAGAGAATGGAGTTTCAGAAGAAACATGCATTTGGGCCTGTCTATCACGGCATCTAACTTGCAATTCAAATATCCTCTACATACCAAAAGGTCATCCTGAAGTCGAGGAAATAGGGGGTCTTTGGGTATTCTGACACTTTCATTCCTGAAACAAACCAAATAAACAGTCATAACGGCATTTGTGGGGAATAGGATGAAAATGTGAGTATGAAGGTCTTGATTGTTGATTGAAATGACTTTAGGCAAGGACACTGTTTTCATCACATAACATATAATGCAAATTCTAACATTTCATACTGCTTCGTGTTCATACATTTTTCAGTTTCACTGCTTTGGGATTTTGTGGATGACAACAGTCAGCAACTGGCTTGTGGTGCGAGACTTTTGGTTTAAAACCAAAACATTGCGAGACTTGTTGCAAAGGGGGTGTTACACGCTGCACTGCTCAAAAAGGTTGCTGCAATTGTTGTGAAAAGTAGAACCCAATTCTACTTTCTGCAACGATTACAGCAGCTTGTCTCGCAACAATTTTGACCATTGCTGGGGGTATTACATGGTGCAATAGCTGGCGCAACTTGTCTTGCAATGGTGTTGTGTTGTGAAACTTGCTGCACGAAAAATCGCAGCATGTAGCACTGCCTTAACTGAACTTAGAGATGATTTCGCTTGACTGTCCAAAGATTGATGCAAATGCAATGACAATGACAATGTGATGATAGGAAAAGCTAGCGATTAGCTAAATCTGTTGTCGCAACAATTACGAAAGTACAGGCAACCATTCAGACAGTGGCGTGACAGATGTAAACCAATCAGAGATGAAACGCATCACATTGCCATGTCATTGTCATTTGCATCACATGATGGGCGAAATCGTCTCTATAACATTGCTGTTACGTTAATCGAGAAACACGACCATCAGCTTGTATTTTGGTTGGATTAAAGATTGTTTATGTTCTTAGAATTCCATCCCTAACAACCTTTACATTTTTCAATAAAACACCTGCTCCATTTATTTATTTTTCAGAATTATTGGGAGGTCTATTTCTAAAGTGGCACTTGTTTGAGAAGTGATCAAGCAAACACAGTGAACCATTTCTTTAAAAAGCAATCCTCCAGTGTTTACTTAATTCTTGTACCTTTCTATCATTTCCAGCAGCTTCAGTGACTCTCTCCAATAATGAATGCTTCTTGCTCGAAGACTCTGCAATAAATGTTACATTGTCAGCACCATCCGATGAAAGTATGATTGTAATCTCTGGGAGAGCTAGTTATTTGTTCTTTATCATATGAAAAGTATTAAAAAGTATTCAAAGATACTTAACATGGCATACGAAATCTGAACTGTGATTCTGTATGTCGATGCATTTTCGTGGACAGTACAACATAAGTCAGCACCCACAAGCTGTGCATACGGTACCTAGGCATGTAAGCTTACATGTATGTACATGACTGCGGATGTGAATGAAATGCATATATGGAACAAATGTTTACATGTGGAACATGATACATTATTATGTGAAGGAATGACTACATAAACTAAACTTCAAACTAACTTCCAGTTTGTGTGACCACCAAATTTTGCTGGCATCAAATGTTATGAAAAAAAACATAAATGTTAACAGGGACAAAGAAGCTGGGATTACTTGGAATACACATGACCATTCCATTGGAAGAAAGTTTGTCATACATGTTTTAATGATAACAACAGACCAAGACAAGAGAATTGGATCTCATGGAAATCGTTACGATTCAGTAAGTATACAGTTTGAGTTCATACGAATTGATGATCAAACTGCAATTTTTGTTTTTTTCTATATGCAGAGCTACAGCACAAGTCTCTTTTGTACAGTTGTAGAGACGCCAATACATTCAATTATAATTTCAAAATAAACGAAATACAAAGGAGGGCAATAATATGAGCCACTTAGGTAAGTTGTCCTGTCTTTACTGCATTATCTGATTTCTATCAGCCTGTTTCTAATGAAAATTAACTCTGTCCTTTTCAAACTTGCAGTGCACGATTAATAAAGAATTATAGAAAATCAAACAAAGTTGTTTGCAAATAGCATGTATATGTAAAGTAAATATATCTACTGATACTGTACACCAAAGAACTATTACTTTCTATATTATCAACAGTCAATAAATTAACGTACCTTCCAGTGCTCTTCATAATACCAAGGGCTCACTCCAAAGGTCTTGAGGTATGTTGCCTGAAAGGAAAAACATCTTGTCAGTGACTTGAGAACTCGACATCCAAACTCAATAGGCTGGGGTCAACGACTACTCAGTGATCACAGTAGAGGCCATTTCAGCAACTCCTATTTAGACTAACATTTATAGCCTATTTCTCAAATGTATTTTACTACAACAAAACACTGCAATATTGATATGACAGGCACGGCACCTCTCTAAACCACAATTGCACATTTTCATTTCTCCAACATTCCAGAACTTTCCATAACCAATACAAACACAACAAAATGTACGATACTTCAAAAAAAGCACATTGATTCTCTTACCTTCTCTGCAAAAGTAGAAGCTAAGTAGATGAGCAGTTTCACATGTAACCCATGGTTGGAAAGAGCTCTGATGATCTCAATGCCTCGCTGAACCGTGGACCGCACTTTTCCAGAATGGCTTATGCTACAGCAAATGCAGAATAAAGAATGTTAATGAGATTTCTATATAATTAAAGGAATCCTGAAGTGAAAAACACTTTGCGGGCAAAATGAAATAATTTGTTATACTCAATTACCTTCTGACTTTTAAGGGGTCCAAAACCGTCACATAAATGAGAACGAAGCAAAAACGTTTACCTCTTTTTGCTCTTCGACAGTCATGGGCCCGCCATCTTGGATTATGATGTCAGTGAGTCCCATCCCAGGTCATACACGGTCAACAATCAAAACAAAAATATGGTGCAGGGCCTGGGAACTGACGTCATAATCCAAGATGGCAGGCCCATGATTGTCGAAGAGCAAAAATAGGCCAACGTTTTTGCTTCCTTCTTATTTATGTGATGGTTTTGGACCCCCAAAACGTTAGAAGGTAATTGAGTATAACAAATTCTTTCATTTTGCCTGCAAAGTGTTTTTCACTTCAGGATTCCTTTAAGATCTTGGATGACTATTCATGGTTCATACAAATATTTTGGAAAAAACAAATTCAAGGACTCTTCAAGGATAGTTGACACTTTTTCAAGGATTTTTTTGTCATGACATAATACAGACATTTTTTTTCTATTAAGAAGAGTTTGCTTACCACCAGTTGAAAACAGTTTAGGTCTCTATTAACTCTTTCAGTTTGCTCAGTTTCAGATTAAGTTCCTTCTCTAATTCAATATTAAAACTTCATCTACTTTTCTAATCGCTGTACATGTAGTTTGAGCCAAACTTCAATTGTTTTTTTTGTAAGAAATAAACCAAAAATGGACGAAACTGCCTAAATGCAATAGATTATTTTACTTCAAACAAGAATTCAAGGATATTGTAACATTTTTGAACAAATTCAAGGACTTTAAAAGGACAATTAAAAGCCGATATTTCAAAATTCAAGGACTTTTCAAAGACTGGTTCAGTTTTCAAGGATGTTTCAAGGCCTGTGTGAACCATGCTATTTCATGGATTACACGACAACCTTGGAGATTCGCATTCAATATTGGACTTTGTTAACTATAACTTTGAATTACATACTGTACATACCATTTGACATTTGAGAAAGAAAATTACCCTCTAGTACTACACATCAGTAAGATTATATTCAACATTATATTCAACACCACACTCAACAAAAACACCGTTGATACTCTGAAGTAACAGAGAAGAGTGTATGCAGCACTCTGCCTCTCCTCCTGTACAGTGATACTCTGTACAAATGCTCTCTATTACAACACTACAGTAAGACTACACACAACACTGCACAAACACCGTACCTTGCAGTACCAGAGTACAGAGTGTATGCAGCACTCCACCACTCATCCTGTACAGCAACACTCAATTCAGAGCACAGTGGGAAAGGAAGGATCTTGGGCTGGAAGTCTTCGTAGTACACATCTTTATCATCCAGAAGCCTGGATGCTGCAGTTCTGACCACAGCATAGATGAAAGCCTATAGGGTAAAGAGAAACTTTTGTTTGCACTGAACATAACTGTTAACTGAATCAAATGATCTATGTAGAGGCAAGGTGAGAAAAACCTTTCCCAACAAAACAAAATCAATCAATCACAATCAAGTTCTTGTTCAGCACCATGAACGAAAACCAGTCACCAATGGGTTACTAATGTTGCACCAAATGGCTCGCTCTAATTCGTAACCAAATCCAAATTTATGGAGAGAGAAATTCAAACTATTAAACTGCAAATTCCACTAGAAAAATACTTAGAAAGGAAATTAACGCCACAGTCCCCCTGATCACGACCAGTTAAAGCCAACTGTTACAACCGAAGCATTAACATACAATTCCTCACCTCAAGATCTCTCAGGCACAATAAGTCAGCATGTGTCTGTTGAATGTTGGGTACATCCATCCTTAGACCATCATACAGGTGGTTCACAACCACACCCACTGTCAAACAAAATCAATGTTACATACTACATTTTAACAACAAATATTAAGCACAACATTTCCTAGCTTGTCTTGTTGCTCTTTCAGTTGGCTATGTTCAGAGTAAACTTCAGTAAAATGTGCCAAAAATACACAAGTTACACAAATAATTATTATTATTCATAAAAAATAACAAATATTGTTCCACTAGAAAAAAGGATGGTCCACGTACATTTGAGTTTATATTTAAATTCCCAAGAGTTATGTCATTTAATAAATCTATAAATTATATTTAATTGAATTATCTTACCATAACATACGGTAAAACAACACAAATACCTAACACAACACAACACAATGCATTACAACACAACACTGCACTCCTGGATATAAAGTGATTATGTCCATAATTATAATAAACAGAACCATACACAGCTAAATATTATTTTAGTAGTACTGTCTAAATGTCTTATCAAAAAGTTATTAACAATTTATCTTTGCCAAGTTTTGAAAACGTTTGTAACTCTACCATCAATATTTTAACTTAATTATTTTACATGCAATTTATTGATAATCTCTCTGTTTCTGTTATATGTGTAAGTATACCAACCTCCCGGTCTCATTGTCTTCTCATACTGGTACCAGTGCAAGCCGATCCATGTGATCAGCTGTAAACTGTGTGGATGTTCACTGATCATCACTAAAATATTAACAAGAAGAACACATTTGGGAGCCGGTCAAAATACATGCACATATTATTACAGGGATCAGTTTTTTACCTCACACAACTGAGCTTGATATATTCTTCATTAATAAAACTGACATCACAGCCATGTGGCTGAATTGCATAATGTAGATTACAATTTGTATAAATTACATAAAAATTACAACTTAGAAAACTAAAAACTTACAAAATATGTAAATACAATTACAAGGTGTAAATTAGAGCTGACTTACGCATGCTCAGTATATGTCAGCATATACAAACACCTCCCTCCCCTCCCCACCTTCACCAATCCCAATTTGTGATGACATTGTCATTCAGGTGGTGAAGGGAGGTCCAGAGACTGTCCAGGTCCAGACTACCATACCTTCATCATACTTGATCAACTGTTCAAATGATGGAATAGTCCCAGATAATGAGAAGAAATCGGAATCACCAGCAAGAAAGGACTGAAAAAGAACAGAAATAGAAGTTAGTAGTATAATTATACCGAATGACTACTGAAATTTATTCCAAATGTTTCATTTACAAAGTTTAAAAAAAGTTATATTTATGGCATTCTAGACATACATTTTTTAACCTATACCAAATCATTCTACTTGGATGGAAGAACAGTCAAACATACAATACAATACAATAGTTTTTTAAGAAAATAAAGGAAAATAATTTATTTTATAACAGAGACTTGAGGTATGTGCTATCTGAAGTAGCCAGTGGCTAGAGAGCAACAGATGGCTGATTTAATTGATGATTATTACATTTGTTTTTCCTTAAATTAATTTACCATTGACAGGTCTTTGTGATTCTGATAGACTGTACTGATGATGTCCTCCTGACCCTGGAAAATACAGAAATGTTGGCAAGTTAAAAGCAGCACGAGTGACTGTTTATTACATTTGTATATATTAAATAATTAATATATCATTTATTATGTTATAGAATCACATAGTTGAGACAAATATCGCACTCTGATTGGCTAATGACAGTGCAAATTCAACATGGAATTGCATGACCTGAATTCCCCAGCTGCGTGCGCCGAAGTTTTGTTTACAAATTGGACAAGACTCCATGTTTTTAAATCAATATATAAATTACTATGCGATTCAAGGAATATTCAATACCTGACTTGGAAATTCCACGCTAAATTTCACTTGAAAAACTGATATCATCGCTTCGCGATTCGTGCGATATCGTTTTTCGCGTAAAATTTATCGTGGAATTCCCTCGTCAGGCATTGAATTTTCCTATAGAATTCGCCATTGGTCAAGTAGTTGAATTTGTTTGAAGAAGTTTACAACAAGTGTCACTCGCTTGTGCCGACCAGAAAAATATTCCGTACGGCTCTGAAATCTTTACATCAAACCTTTCTCGTGTTATGTGAAATACGCCGGGAAATACGAACTGGTACATTTTAAAGACAACAAAATACATACGAATGAAATCCATTTTCAACAGTTGAACTGCAAACGCCGCAGAGCTCTCTAATTACCTGCTACATTCATCCATAGAGTTCTCTGTAAAAAGGTAGTTCGATAAAAGGGTGTATTTCGCGGTATATTACGAATTGAAAATGTTCGTTATTCTGTGGTAACCTTTGCATAGCCAAAGCCTCTTTCCATCTGCCAATCTAGCCGGGCCGAGAGAAATGTTTCTGGTCAGTGTAATTGAAAAGGTTAGGGCTCGGGCGACATTTTTAACCAAATTTCTGCGCTCTGGCCGACTTGGACGGGAGAACTGAGCGGATGCAATCCATGGATAAGGACAATCTATCGAAAACCAGCTTTATTTGAAACTGGAAGAAGACATTGAGGAAAATCCCCCATAAAAAAAACGGTTGTTTTTAGTATTTCTTCATTAGCTGGCATTGATTTTTCAAAACTGATAAGAGCCGAGTGTTCTTCCCGTTATCTTTGTACAAAACTTATGACAAACCATGTCGATTATAGTGAAGTCATTCGGAGATATTTACAAAAATGCTAGCTAGCTTTTTAATGATCAAAATATCACCTCTCCTAAAGTACAAGGTCAAATATTGAATTTACAACCTATAGCCGCCCTTAATATGGAAGACAAATAAAACCTTTTTCCACTCGGGCTGTAATGGAATAATCATTTTATTTTATTCTATTTTGTATAGTCTTTTTTTTTCTTCTTGGATGGTATAATATTTT